>JBBPCX010033475.1:0-15932 GCA_037974365.1 Hydrocynus forskahlii | reverse complement strand
CACGCACCAGGCTCCGGAAAGGCAGCTTGCGGATCAGCAGCTCCGTGGATTTTTGGTAACAGCGGATCTCTCTCAGAACCACAGTGCCGGGCCTGTAACGGCACGGTGCCAAGCCTGTAATGTGAAGTTTCTTCACGTCGCCGTTGGCTGGAGTGCTCTCACGAGCCGCCATTGTGGCCAGCTGCTTCCAGGCTGGCTTCCCACGGGTGGATTTGCGGGCGGTCTGCTTTGTTCTCGCCATAGTAGAAAATAGTTAAAATAGTGAAAATACTAGTAAGTATCGATATAGATAATACAGTACTATGTATGAAAAGGATGAGCATTTAAAAAAAAAAAAAAAAAAAAAGCCAAATAAAAACATGCCAGACGGTGCGGCGTCAGTCTCGCCAGCGTTCCCGTAACCTAGGAACAGAGATGGAGAAGACTCTGCAGGGATGCTTTGAGGCAACGGACTGGGATGTTCTCTGCAGTTCCCATGGGGACAGTGTAGACAATCTGACAGACTGTGTGGACTTCCATGTGGACACTGTTGTTCCCAAAAAGACTGTTTGGTGATCCCCCAACAATAAACACTGGGTAACCTAAGATATCAAAGCCACACTGAACATGAAAAAGAGAGCTTTCAAGAACAGTGATAAATAGACTGATTCAGAGAGAGCTTAAAACTAAGGTCATGCAGGGAAAAGACTGCTACAGGAGGAAGCTGGAAAGCAAACTCCAGCAAAACAACACCAGGGAGGTGTGGAATTGAATGAGGGCCATTACTGGCCTGAAAAAAAAGAGAGGTGCTATGATGGATGGGAACGTGGAAAGTCAACATGGAAATCTGCGCTTTAATACATTTGACTGCCCTAGCCCACAACCCACTCAGCTCTTCACACCTGCTCCCTTCTCTTGCACCCACAGCCTGTGTCTCTCCGTCCCTCTCAGCTGATGACATCAGAAGGGGACTGTGTAGATTCTGTCCCAGTAAAGCTGCAGGTTCTGATGGCATCAGTCCCAGGGCGCTCAAATGCTGTGCTGCCCAGCTGTGTGGAGTTCTGATCTTCAACATGAGTATGAAACTGCAGAGGGTTCCAACACTCTGGAGGACATCCTGTCTTACATAAAAACTGACAACTTATTAATGATAAAGTATCTTTGCATCAGCAAGTGGCTGAACCTGGAATTAGTAAAAGTAAGTCGCTCTGGATGTAAGCATCAGATAAATGTAATGTATTAAGTCTATCACAATTACTACTGGTATAGTGGTAAGCTAGCTACTTTTAGAATGCACTTTGTGCATTTCATCAAATATATTTATTAGTTTCTCCCTGCAAATTTGTGCAAGTGCCAACTGTTGTCTTTTCTGAGAAGCTTTTAGACATAATTCCTTCTTTGTTTTGAAAGGTAAACCAGGAAGCATCAAAACGTGCCATGCAATTCAGCTGAACAAATCACATTGCCGGAAATTGAAACCAATCAGTGGGATTTCAGGTTAGGTTTCAAACTCACCTTTTTGTGATTGGTTGCTGACACAAAGAAATAACAATATTTGGATGCAGTAAAATTGTACAGGAGAAAGAGCTTTCACCTGGTTAATTTAGGAGAAATTCACAGACACAGACAATCTGTTCAATAAAAGCAGGCAAAGCAAAACAGCCCAGAATCTCAAAATTGACCAGTACATGAAAAAACCTGCAATGTCTTGCCTTAAGGTCATCAAATTCCTTTTGGCCCTTGGGTGTCCACCTAAACCCACTGGTGATTTTTTCATGAAGGCTGTGATGGGTGTCACCATGGTGCTTAAATCCAAAAAATGCCTCTAGTAAAAGATGCAAAGCCTAAAAATCTGTGGATCTGTTAACTTGAGGAGGGACATGCCCAGTCCCTCATCACCTTCACTTTAGAAGGGTCCATGCTTAGCCAGACCACAAATCCGAGAAACTTGACTGACTGGGAAAGGAAGGTGGACTTCTCCAATTTGACATACAGGTGGTGTTCTAGCAGCAACTGGAGCACCTAACATCCTGGACATGTTTGTCCTTTGAGCAGCTAGACATGAGAATGCCTAAACAGAGGAATGCATAGTGACATAGGGTCTCTGGCAGGACTGCATTTAAGAATTATATAAGGTGGAAGGTGGAATCACCAACTTGCAGGACAGTACAAGACATTCATGATGTCCTAAGGGGGTGATGACACATCACTTTTTGAACCCAGATTAGGCTGTTATGGGTAAGGAGTAATGGTCTCAGACTGTTATTTTATTTCATTTGCAATAAACAATGCATGGACAGAGGTCCCCATCCTTCTTCCCTACAAAGCAGAACTTAGCTCCCACTGGCAAGGTGGATGGCCATGCAAATCTGAGTGCCAGAGCCTTCTTGTTATATGCATCCATGGCCTTCCTTTTGGGGCCAGACAAAGAAAATAGCTGACCCCTAGGCTGAGTAGAGCCAGGCAGGAAGTTAATGGCACAATCATATGGCCTGTGAGCCAGCAAGAGAACACTTCTCAGAAGTCCCAGTAATCTGAAGGCACTTAAGAGAGGTCAGTTGGGCATGGACACTGAGGAGCTATCCTTAAACCATGACTGTTGACAGTGGAGGCCCACAGTACATGTGTCAACCAATCAATGTGTGGTTTGTACCGTTGCAGCCCCAGAATCAGTGGGAGGTCTGGTGTAGTAGTCACCTGCTTGGTGCACTGGATGAATGGTCAGGTCTCTTGGGTGATCACCACTTGCCAGAGAGAACAACCATCAATAATGGATAAAGGATGCAGCAGGGCTGAGAGACCAGAGGCAACTTCAATTTGGCCACTAGTCTAGCATTGCTGAAGTTGCCTGCTGCACTCAAGTCCCGGAATGCTTGGAGGCATTCTTCCTGCTGTGACCCCCACAGCAAGGTAATGCTGAGGAAAACTCCCAAAGCCTGGAGCTTTTCCAGAAATCTCGGGACAGTATAGGCACCACCCCTCCTGCATGTAGGCTTCATGCTCCTCCCTGAGCAGCTGAGCATGCCCTAGCTGCATAGGCTACACCTAGGCATTGAATGGATGGGGAATGGGTGAGGCAGGCCGAATAACTAGTTACAGAGTTACAGAAATGCTTGGCCCACTGAGTATGGCAGCAGACATGTGAGTGGTTATCAAGTCTCAGGGAGAGAAGAGGGAGGATCATGGGGAAGCAAAGATCCTTGCTGAGGTCTTGGGAATAGGCTACTATGACAGCCATCGAGTTTCATCAACTCTCAACAGCTAGAATTCGGAACTCAATAGCGTAGTCAGTGACAGCCCATTTCCCTTGGCAGATCCAGAAGAGCCTTGAGCCAGCATCCCCCGCACAGCCAGGTTGGTCGAACATATTGTGCATTTTCCCAAAGAAACAAGCTGCAGAGGTGCACAGATCTGGGCAGGCCTCCCAAATGGGTGTGATCAAAGCCGGGGCTCACCGTGTGTGTAAATAGACAATCAATGCAACCTTCAGTCTCTCTTTTGGGAAACGAGATGCCTGCAGATCGAGGGCCAGCAAACACTGTAAAATTGAACCCGGCATAACTCTCAGGCCCCATCATACCTCACAGGGGCCGGAAGATATTCAGGCCCAGAAGGCAGTTGAGTGTTTGGTGTGGGACAGATTCTAAGCTGGCAGGACCAAGGATTGGGGAAAAGGTGAAACCAGAGAAGCCAGTTCCAAGGGAGCACATCCCTAGGGATTAAATTTGTTGAAGAAAATGGCACAGAAGAGAGAAAGGGAGACCCAGGAGTAAATCTGAGTCTTTACCAAATTACAGGCTTGAGTTTTGCTGAATCTTCACACAAAGATTCAGCAATGCACATGAGTGGTGTTTATAAAGGGCTTTTCCCAGCTCCAGCTGACTGCAGTGGTGGGGGGTGGCTAGTCACCGTGGGTGGCATAGTTCTATGCCTCACCCTGGTTGTCGGAGCAGGAATGGTAGCCAGCCAATCCACAGACTGGCCTTTTACATAGTCTATATATAATCTTGATATGTAAATGTAAACACTTTCAGTCTGATAAAACTTTTTATATTGCTCACCTGTGCCAAAGGATTCTGTTCCATTCTCCATCTTAAAGGGGAACACATTGGATATTGGATTCAAAACATCTGCAGAAATAAAGGAATAGATTGGCACTTTGTCTGGACACCTTTGTGTGCATCATATTTCACACATTAAATGCAGGTGAATTAACTCACCAGAACATGGGCCAAGATCACAACTCCTGGATTCGGTGGATGTGCAGAAATCCCCACATGACCGCATGCGAGTCTGATTGCCAGGCCCACAGGTGACAGAGCAAGGGGCCCAAGCACTCCAAGTCTCCTCCTTCTCTGCAGAATTAAAATGTAATAATAATTAAAAGAGTTACCTGTCACAACAAAGCACCAAATAGAACAGTAAAACCGTCAAACAAAACAAACAAATGCTTTAAGCCACAGCATTAAACGCCTCTTTTAAGACACTTCTTTCATAATGTAATTACCTTGTGGTCAAAAGACTGACTGTGAATTGGCATGAGATATAGACATCTGCACAAAAGGCTTCACAAAACTGCACAAATGACTGTGAATTACAGAAATGTCTCAGGGACATCGGATATATTGAAATCTGAAGCTAAATTATGTCTGTGCGTTTACCTATCCAAAAATGTTAACATGGCTATAAATGGAAGCCACTAGAAACTATTTAGCGTCCTGGTGGAATTAAGCCAACTGGAATGCACTAGATTTAATTCCTTATTGGCTACATTTCAGTAATGCATGCAGGATGTCACTATGAACATTACATGTGATTCAAAATGCATTGTTTGTTGTATATTTGTATATCTTGAGCGCACAAAGGCTATGGTGAGTCCCTGCCTCATGCCCGTAGACCCGGGGATAGGCTCTGGGTACCTGTGACCCTAGTAAGGATGAAGTGGCTAAAGAAAATGAATGAATGAATGAATGAATGAATTAATTAATTAATTAAATAAATAATGAGTGCAACAAAGGACACTGAACCTGCCCTAATCAGAAGGAAACTAAGAGTTCTACTAGTTCTCAAATAATATTATTGCTATGTTCTTGGTTCCTGGTAAGCACCTACATTTGATTAAGCGCATTTGCTTAGATCCCCTGCACTGGACGCTAACAAGCAAGGAAGTTTAAATGAGCTTCTGCTTGTTTTATATAGACAGCAGTATTGCAGGCCTGCTTTTTCTGTTGCTTGACATCTTAAAGACCAACCGATAATAATTTCCTCCCTAACAAACTTAGCTCACTCACTAGTCCTATAATACAAAATGAAGATTAGAGATGTGCATATTTAAAATATTTGTTTCTTCAGAGGACTGGGTTAGGTGCTAATGATACTGAATGCACAGACATAGTCCTGATTACAGACATAGCACTGGGTGATGATAAGGATAGGGTGGGCTTGGGACTGCCCACTTTGCCTTTGTGGCACTGCCAACACAGTAGCCACAGTGGCCACCAGATCATAGCAAAGGTGTAATTACAGGATCAGTCACTGCTAGCAAAGAGGTCCTCAGCCTGCTGCAGTTTGTATTTGACCACCTTGGTTTTTCTGTGCTTAAGTGAAATCTCTGAAATTGGCTGGTTTGGCTGTGCATTCTGTCTCTTACTTATTCTTAAATGCATAAATAAGGTCACTCAATACATTACTTTGACTAAAATAAGAGGTTATTCATACTAAATTAAAAAAAAACTTTTTTATAGGCTTTTATCATATTCATATTATACATATTGTTTCTGTAATAACAAAACCTTTTCTAAAAGGTTAACAGGTGAGGGAAAAATAATACAAAAACTGAATGTAAATAAAGGATGTACTGGTACGTTAGAACCTTTTTTACAGTATGCCTGACCTTCAACACAATACACCCCCCCCAACCTGACTTTGCACAGGAAAAAGATACAGTGTGCTTTGACCCTAATTTAGGGTTATATTCAAACTGATTTTCTCCTCTTCATTGATCTTATCCATACTATTTCATTTGGCCTGCCACAGAAGGAGAAGCAGCTAGGTGGCATGATGCTCTTTTTGCATCACAATAAGAGACAGCCTAGGAGACAGAGACAAACAACAGAAGCATAATTTTCTTTAGTGCCCTTGAAAACCCAGGAATTCTTGAACTGGTTCTAAAAGCAAAGCCACGATGAGTCTGGGGCCTGGCCACAGGGGAAGAAAAGAGCAGTCGAAAGGCCCCTGTCACGCTGTGTTCCCAATTAGTGCTCTAATTGAACACAACCATGGGCCTTGTTTTGTCCTTGTTTTGTCCTCCTGCTGCCATTAGCAATCACGTTAGGCTTAGCTTCAAACGGCGGTGCAATCTGTCGAGCAGGATCCAGCATCCACATCAAAGGCTTGGCTCTCACAAAAGCCCTGCCAGCTGAGCATCCGCTCTCTGTCAAAGCACGACAGAGTGCACTCCTCGCCCATTCTGTTTTTCACCCTCTTCTCTTTCCCTACTTCTCTTTCCTGTTCTCCTTGTTTTATCAGATTCTTTCTCAGGTCTGAAATCTCTTGTTCTTACACCCAGCTTCAGCTGCATATCGGTAGCATGTTCAAAATCTTGCAAATGC
The DNA here is from genome assembly GCA_037974365.1 of Hydrocynus forskahlii. Taxonomy (NCBI): domain Eukaryota; kingdom Metazoa; phylum Chordata; class Actinopteri; order Characiformes; family Alestidae; genus Hydrocynus; species Hydrocynus forskahlii. The sequence goes on along the minus strand of JBBPCX010033475.1, from coordinate 9,342 downwards.
AAAGTGGCTGCCTTACTCACCTTCTGAAACTCACCTTGATTTTATCCTTATCTCAACAGAACCACAACAAATATTTTGCCCAAAATTCAGTCAGCTACACTGCTTCTATTTTAAGGCAGCTGTACATATATAGAGGATACAAAAGTTAAACCGGCCGCTTGCTTACCATGGTAGCTATGCGTGGGGTCCCAGCCCAGGTTCCATTGGCTGTCCCACTCACCACCAACCCCACCTAACCCACTTGGGAAAGGCTCTCCACTGTCATAGTCAGATGTGTAGTCGTACTCCTCTTCCTCCTTGTCCTCATCCTCATCCACCTTCTTCACTGACTGGTCAGTGCCATCCTCACCTGTGTCTGCATCAGTGTAGCCCCAAAACAACGGCCAGAACAGCTTCTTACCGCTCAGCCAGTCCACCATGGAGGAGGAGGAAGAGGAGGAGATGGGCCACTCATTGCTGCGCTCTTTCACCAGATCCATCTCCACCTCCATTGGAGAGTCATCCACCACCTCTATGGTTACCTAGAGTGCAGTATAAAATTATTTTGTCATAATGGCAGAGAATATTAAGAATGCTATTGAGAATGGAAACTTTTTCATGCTATTAGAGGGCTGGTGCTCAAGTAACAAAGTATAATTAGGCAGTTCGAACAATGAGCATGATTGGCTGGAGCCGACACGCAACAGACCAGACGATGACAAAATCTGAGGTGAGATAAGGGCGAGGTTTTTATTTCTACTCAGAAAGAGGTGAGGCTTGGTGGAGGTAGAGAAATGAGGTATCGTGGGAGCTGTAGGGGTGGGTGCATTCCTCCTCACGATTCTTCCCCCTGCCATGCCCCAGAAAAGCACATAACTGTTTTTTTCCTGACAGGAAGGGGGGAGAAGCAGACATCCTCAAACTTTTTTTCTCGCGGTATCAATAACACCCGCCTTATCCAAAATCAAAGGTACTCTGCTTCCATCAGTCCCAGACAGCATTTAGGGAGTTTTGCCATTAGTTCCTCTGGTTGAAGCGTTGTACCCTGGCCATTTCCTCTCCACTAATAGTGGTACAGGTAACTCCAGAATAAGACCTCCCACTAAACGTCACTCGGCCCGGGGGCCGCGGGGCCTCGCGGACGTCCCTGTGGACGCATGACACAGCGACTGTCCCACAGGTCTGGGTCCCAGCTGGGAGGATGTTGGGCCGGGTCAGGGTGATTGCACTCCCAGAATCTAGTAGGGCTGTTACTGGAGACCCTTCCATTTTTTTGCATTGTTAGGGGTGTGTTCTTCAACACCGGGGAGTGTAGGGTACACCCCGCCAACCAGGGCTTTACAGGCTGATGTTCTCTGTTGGCATGAGCTCATCCAGAGGGGTGTGTCTACGGTTTGCTCCCTCTCCATGACTGGGCTGTTCGACTATGGGGATTTTGCAGCTGCGGTTGGGGTCACGCTGTGGCTCCCAGGGTCCTTTATCCTTTACCCCATACATTTCCCGCATCCTCACAGCCCTCCTTTCTTCCCCAGGGAGCATTCTAAGGAAACGATTGATCGAGATCCATTCCAATACCCCTTCGGCCGACAGCCATCTGTGAGAGAGGTAGTGGAGTTGATCCATCTGCACTCTTCCTCCATTTAATAGAATTCAGCCTTTTCTGCCAAGACCCTACATTGTAAAAAAAAAATCTGACTTTAGTGTCAGATGGCTTCGCCCGTCAGGAATGGGGATAGGATGTGGGACCAGTCAGGCGGTGGCCACACTTTACGGACCACAACCCACTCAAACATCCCCAGGTACGCTTCCTTATCTTCCTTGGCCATCATTGTTATGAGGATGCACTGGGCCTCCCCTAGGGGATCTCCTCCGGGGCTAACATGTGTGAAGGAGACCTGTCTTAAGGCCGCAAGCTCCTGGATCATGGCATGCAGACTCGGTGTGCGGTGGGTTCCGTTCTGTGGGCTGGCAGGAGAGCCCGGGCACATTCTCCTTTCCCTCAGCTTCGTCGTCAAACACCCTTGTGTCTTTTCCTGGCCCTTTTATGCCCGCCACCTTCCTCAAGGCCGGTGAGCCAAGAATCAGCCGCAGCTGCAGGTTGTTTGGCGACAGCTGTCCAGGGTGCTGAAACTGCCCAGTGGAGGTTCATGTAAGAGGAGGTCCTGTCTCCCCTGGTCCTCCACCATGATAGCAAGAGGAGCACTTCCCAGATGACACCGCAGTGCCAAAGCACTGAGCTGACATCTTGTTATGTATATATCTGCCGGACTGAACACAGGGCTCCTTCCTTGCCGAAAGCCAGGTGAATGGTGTTAAGGGAGGAGCCTAGATTCTTTAAAACATGAGCGCTCCAGTGGTGAGAAAGTGCGGCCAGAGGGCAGAGAGAGTGAATAGTGATGAGAGAACAGAAGTCAGAGAGAGAAGTATAGAGTGAGGGAGCCCGTGGTTTATTTCAGCCCTAAGTGGTGGTGGTTTTGTTTGCGGTTTTTCTGAACTGATTTGTTGTTTATGTTGAAATAAAGCTCTGCTGTCCACCCAGACTCGTGTCTGTGTGCATTTCTGGGTGTGTGTTTAGGCTTCTCAGCCTGTAGGCATAGGCTGTTCCCCAGGCCATGCTCACAATACCCAGCTAAGCATGTACGCGTACCCAACTTGCAGACATATTTTTAACACACAGCTACAATTTGCCAGGATATTCGAGAATGTAATTACCTGAATGTTGGGGTTTTGAGAGCCAATGTCAGCATTGACCAAGTCAGGGAAGTTCTTGAGGTCCAAGACAAAAGGTTTGGACTCCTCTTCAGGCTTAGGCTGTGGAAGGACCCCTTGGGAGCGGTGCTGGGACAATGTGTGCTGCCGCTGGTGAGAGCCAGTCAACACATTCTGCACCTGGTTCTGCTCTAGATCATGGCTTTGGCTGATGACGATGTCTGAAGCTGTCTGAACATGTGAAACATAACAATGTTACTCTAAGCACTAACTGATAATGAAGCATAGAGATTATTGCTAATATGGCACACATAATAAACAGAATCTCCTCTTTTGTTGATCAAGATAATTCTGTATTATTTATTTCATTCTCTTTATGTAATTCATGTCACAGAGGCAGTGGCTATTTTTCCCATCTATCTTCAAAGCATATTTCAGATACTTAATTCAATACTATAGCCACATTTACACACTTGTGTCTATAGAATTTGTATATATCTATCAATCTATATCTGTTTATCTATCTATTTATATATCTAGTCTATATATATGGTCTCTATATATATATACATACATGGCCACAACATTAACATCTTGTTACAAGGGCACATGTCAAAGGGTGGGATGTATCAGGCAGCGAATGAACAGGCAGCTTTAAAAGTTGATGTGCTGGATGCAGGAGAAATGGGATATCTCACCTAGTTCAAGGCCACAGAAGAGCCACTGGAGTAGAAACTGATTAAAAAGATAATGCTAGCTAGCTGAACATTGTTACAGACAAAATACATGCCCCACCTCACAAGTTACAGAACTTAAAGGACCTGCTGCTAACATCACAACACACCTTCAAAGGTTTGGGCAGGCCAAAATAAAATTATTCAACAAATTATTCAAGTTTTGGTGACAGGCAATGTCTTTACCAAATGAGGCACATGTAGAGCTTTTAATTGCACACTACACTGACAGCATCAAAAATTTCTTTTTTATACTAAGTAACACCCAAAATCTCCCCAGCCCCCTTTTTATCACAGCATTGTCCATTCATGACCAAACTGCTTTCCCTCCAGCTGGAATGTGGCCTGGCCTTAAATGGCTCTGTAGTGGGAGTGTGCCCCCTCACCATCACTACCATTCCTGAATTCCAAAATGCTAAACCCAAAGAATTGTGCGCTGACTAAAGAACATGCCAAACACAGGCTCCATTGAGATCTCTGGTGACATAAATGTGCTGAGAGAACTGGCAACCTAGATTTAGTAATTATCAATATCAAAGGCCAAAGCCACACCATTTCCAACCGTTAAAAAGAAAAATAAAATACTAAATGACCCTTTGATTATCTGCCTTTTCACCAAAGAAAGAAATGTGAAAAGAGAGGTGTAATTAGTAAATAGTAAAATATAAGCAAAGGGCCCTTTTAATGTGTGGGTGGTATGGGTTGCGGTGACGTCTCACAGAATGAAGGGGATCAAAACACATGACATTAGCAGAAAAAGGAGCTGAAAGAAACAATCAAGAGGTGTCCTCCAATACCGGCAGAGCTGCAGACCGAGCGGATCATTTGGTTATGTAAGACCAACTGTGCCAATCTACTGTGACAACGCAGTCCCAGTCCTTCCTTACTTGTCATGAACTTATGAAAAATATGTTCTGTAATTTGAATAAACCATGTTATCTCATTTCCTACAGAAAATACCAAGTCCCTTCCAGCCAAACACCAAGTTGTTGCACCATTTTAAAACATGAAGTAATATTCATTTGGCAACAGAATGGGAGAAGTGGGCAATGCTATGCATGTGCAGCTTCTTAACTGACATAGCAAGAACTAAACTGCTACAGTTTAGGAGTGGCTCACCTCAGCAGCAGCACCGTGTCTGAATCTGGCGGTCGCGCTCTTGTACTGTCCCGCAGGAAAACCCACAACCAGCTCCAAAGACGCAATGAAGACGACGCTGAGCGCCACACACACGATCCTGCTCACTCCGAACATGCTGCACAAGTGAACCGTCTCTCTAGATCGCACCTCCGAGTATTCTACTCGCCGGCACCCGTCCGACTTTTCTTTTCTTCTCTGGTCTCGCCTCATGCGCCAAGACGCAGATTCACCCAGCACCTCTCGCTCTGCTCTCGCGTGCCACCATGTGCGACTGGTTTAGAGCAGATGCGTGTCTTTTAGTAGGCATGCAGCCTTGAGCAGACCCCACAGAGTGAAAGCACGGTCGCATTTAAAGGCTTTTAGGCTCAGATAGCCCACACGTATTCATCAGTGCGCACCGTTTCATGTGCAACTTCTGCAGTCACGGACTTCGGTAGACGAAGACGTTGGCTGGCCCACGTGGTACATTACCCCTTCAACGATTAAGACCGTCCTCGGTGAATCCCAGTCTTGAACTAACATGCAATGCCAATAGTGGTGCACCATTAAAAGTCTAATTTAGTCGAAGCCTAGGTTTAATGTGGGTTTGAGAAACTAAGAACTCATCAATTTTCATATTTACTCAGCTTCTTCACTCTAAGTGCATATTCGCTCAGCAGTGGCAACAGCAGTTATACATGACAACATTTCAAGAACAGCATAACGAAATTCAGATTATTATTAGTAGTAGTATCAACAACAACAAAAACAACAATAATAATAACATGAAAAAGTCAGATTTGACAATGAGGCATGGCGTGAATGCTGATAGTCATATTAGGGGAGGAGAGTGGTTGAGCCTGCTGTGTAGGTACTAGTGAAAAGGCCACATGTAAGGGATTGGTGTTTGACATGAGCATTCATGGAAACCTCCTAAAGGCCTGAAAAATCCTTTGTGAAATATTTGGAAACTGTCCATGAATAATTGTGAAGGTTTTCAATCTATGCATAATTTGCAGTGGGGATGCTGGGGTCATGTCCCCACCACTTTTTGAAAGATTGCTAAAAAATGCAGATAATAAACTTGATTATCAAGGCATCTGGTGATTGGACTGGTGATATGATCCACTCGTTCAAAGAACTTCATAAGTACAGCTGAAGACCATCAGATGAGGATTATATCAAGTCCTGTTGCCTTGACTAACTCCTAGGCTATGTTAAGCTTCACTCTCATCTTCATTTATTTAAGGGATCTTTAATCTGGGATGTGTCAAATGTGATAGGACGTGTTCCTGTTGGAGAGGTAAAGAAAGGTCCTTCAGGGTAATCAGGAATTACTTGATCTTAGTCCAGTAAATAACAAACGCAAGAACCTAGATAGATGACAAAGGCACTCATTTCAAAGACTAAAAACAGTATTATGACCAGTTCCCCTGTCATGGTTCAGTGTATTCTTGACTGCATTATGACAATGATGGTGATTTGCTATGAAGATCCTCCAAAGCCCATGGCCCAAGTCTGTGTAGGTTCTTAAGTCTTTTTCCACTGTGACAAATAAGGTAACTCCATTGTAAAAGCATGATTATTTCTGAGAGCCCTGGTAAGTGTAGTGGTTTGGCAAACGCAGTAAAATGTAAAGAAGAAAACTACAGGATGCTCTGCTCATGCACAAGAACAACACCTCCAAATGAAATTATATTCTCCTTTACCTTTCTGCTGTTTGACTGGACCACAGCCATATTCACACCCTAGCCTTAACTCGGGGTGCAAACTACATGGCCTGCTCTTCCTAATTACCACTCCCATCCCACCCACCAAAGGAAATACAGATAAACGTTGGGTCAGGGGCACATTCTTAAAAATGACAGGCATTATATAATTTTAAATGTATACATATACAATAGTTTGAATATCCATATATTGGATATTTAATGCATTTATGATAAGTATTAGAGCTTAGATCGGGCCCAAAAAATGAAACCCGACCCTACCCGAGCCCGTGCACCTTGTGTCCGAGCCCAGCCCAGCCGACACATTAACTGTAATTATCGGCACGAGCCCGATTAAACCCGACAATTTTTTAATACGTGGGCCATTATAACAAACGTTCTCAGCTGTGGGTGCGTTCGTAAACTGACACTCCGAGCCCTTGATCACAGCCGGCCCGGCCCGAGGATAGTGGCAGGAAATATCGGCCCGTGTTCGGGTTTGGGCAGAGAATCTAAACTCTAATAAGTATATTAAATGTTTAGGCTGCTTGTGCAGGGTGGTCTTTTAATATAAGATAAAGACGTTCCTTCAGAACCAAGTTGGGAACCTTTCCTGTAAAGGAGATTCATATCGCGACCAAAAATAATGTCAGAGTTCAGTTCCTTGAGCCATGTATATCTGGCATATATTATGTAGCTGGGGCCCTATGGAGTAATATACTGCCATCCCATGTCAGTGAATAATTCATAAACCGTACCCTTAACACCCTAAACAGTAGACTTAAAGCACACCATCTTATCTTACTTTCCTTTACTAATACAGTTTAACAGTGTTTACATACTACATTTCAAAACAAAAAACACACAAAAATATCAGAATTCAAAGCCTTTAAGTTCTGTGAAAAACTGAAACAGGTATATGTATTATAGGTCTGCATATTGTTTAATTGCATTTCATCCTTTTTAAAAGAATGGTTTTACAAATCACATTTGACAAACATCACAGCTTGTGTAAAAATTGCATGGATGAGAAACATTCGTATAGGCAGAAAATCTGACAGTAAATGGAAAACCTGAGAGTAAAACATACACACAAATGTGGAATGGCTTTGGTTTTCTTCTTCCCTCAAGAACAGTACAATGTTTTTAAGAAGGTTTAAGAAGTTTACGCATGTTGTCTCTGTGGTTTCATCATATTAACTTGACATAATGTCATCAGTAATGGGTGCACCGAGGTCATACACTTCCATTAAATTACTCAGAGCTGCCACTAAGAATAAAGCCTCCGTTAAGGGGAGCAGAAGGAACAAACAACATTAATAAGACAGAGCCTGTGCATCCAATGGGCTTTCTCTAACCGCATCATCATGCACACAAGTAGAGCATGTAATTCTGATACTGATTCTCCTCAAAAAGTACTTTAGCAAAGAAAGGAAGAAGCAGAATGTCATTGGGTCCTTAAAGTAGTACAAGCCTGGGAAAAAAACTGAAAATCAGAGGCCATCTAAAAACAAACATTTCTGCAGTCTTATCTCTATATGCTGTACCTGTATAGCCAGTGGGCAGATAAGCTGTTTGTGTTCTTTTCCATGAAGCAAGAAAAAAAAATCACAGTCGAAAGTTGATGCAGCAGATGGAGGTTAGGTTAAAACATGCTGGAGTATTTCTTTAAAGCCACATTTTGGCGCTGATCAACTGGCCTCATTCATGTAAAATATACAGCTTCAATTTTAAGTGTAAAACAGCTTATAAAAAAAAGGTTGACGCATAATCACTAAAACATGTAAGACAGTAAGCACATCCAAACACTGCTTTCTTAAGGCAGCTGAGATGAGGTCTTTGTAAATGCTTTAGGAATTCTAAGCTTTAGAAGTGCCTTCTAAGTGTATGTGTGGAGTTTAGTTTAGCTTTTTGTAAAATAAGTTATACTGGTCAAGCATATAATGCGAGCAACCAAAATAGACCTGGAAACTCTTGAACACATCCATGTTTCCAGTTCCAATATTGTATAAAAGAAGTAGTGTATGCCCATCACCTATTTTTCCCAAATTGAACAACACCTTGTTATAGATAATATACATAGAATAAATGTTTAACATGAAAAAGATAAAGAATTAAACTTGGGGATGGTTTTGCAAAGACATAGAAATTCCTGGACCAGTGAACAATTGTGCATTGGTAAATATTTATATTTTGAAAGATGAATACAGTGGTTTATAAAAGCAACTGCAAATCATATATGCCTTTTGTCTGGGTTTTCTAAAAACATTTCAGACTGTGACAGTTACAGGGCCTCTCCTGATCTCCCCAGTTACTACTGCTACTGAAGTTAGAGGCTTAGGAAACTATGAACAAAGGTTGGGTTCCTCATCAATTACACTTTGTCTGTTCAACTGGGCTGAAAATATTGTGTAAATATTGTGTTGACATAAACATAGGCTTGGTTTAAAATACAAATCTTAAGTAGAGGGACCAAACAACAAGATGTTTTTGATATAGTGAGAAAAGAAAGAACTGCAATGTCACCAGCATGTTTCTATAGATATGAAAACACAAAATGCATATTTCCTTGTTGGTCAAATGTTCTTTTCTTTGCCTTTACAGAAACTTTGGTTAAAAGCTAATGACAAAGCAAACCTTTCTTCTAAACAATGATGCATTAGTTTAAAACCCAGAACATTGTGTTAGTTCATATTATGAGCATTAATAGTAAGTAAATTAAATAAATACATTTCATTTTAAATGTAAAAGGATTTGTTCTTTGACATTTAAAATGGATTTGTGTCCTACTAGTGGTCAACAGAAAAATTTGATATAAAGTCAGTACACCTATTTGATAAAAAAATAAAAAAAATTACCCTGTGTTAGTCCCGATGGCTCTCCAGACATGAGAAGTGGTTGGTTTCTTCATTGCATGGTCTTGCTTGCCAAGAGAACTTTAGCTGTAGCAGGTCCCCAACTTCACTGATGACATTTAATGCCTGACAGTTCGAGGAGAAAATGTGGGTTATTAATGGTTCAATTCAATTCAATTCAGTTTTATTTATATAGCGCTTTTTACAACCAGGTTGTCACAAAGCAGCTTTACAGAG
>JBBPCX010033436.1:0-15933 GCA_037974365.1 Hydrocynus forskahlii | reverse complement strand
TACTTTGCATTTTGCTCTTCTGTCATCATCACTTTGGGTGAGCCAGTCCTTAAATTCTTCATTTTCAAGCCAAATATGTTGAAATTTACACTTGTCTGGCATGTTTGGTAAGTTAGTGAGTGTAAGGACATATGTTGACACAGACTTCGCAAAAATTTTGCGTTCTAGAATGTTGTACATTTTTAGAGCAGGAGGTTTTGAGCAAAACAAAAACACTCAGTGGGAACAAAGACGCGTAAATACACATCAGGTTTTGGCTACTGCACTATATGCTATTAACAACATTCCCTGGTAATTCCCTGACTTGGCACCCAAATGATCAAATTCCCTGACTTTCCCTGTCTGGAAATGCCGTTACTAAAATTCCCTGATATTCTAGAAATTCCCTGACCCGTGGGATCCCTGTCTTCCACAATGCACGTCAATAGACTGGCTGTATTTTACTCTGTACCAAGTGGAAGGCAATGTAAAATGATCTACAAAAACAAAGCTGCCAGGCTCGAAATATTTAGCCTCCCAAAAAGAGTCAGCAGAGGATGATCAGATAAAGTTTAGCTAGACCCTGTAAGTCTGCTGGGGTATTTTAGCTGGACTTACGTATTGCCTTGTTATAGTCAGGCAGGCCATTTCATTTCCTGAACAACAACTGATGAAGATCATGACCCCTTGCCGTTCATCACTCATAATATTATATGTGCCTAATTAACACACTTTATTTCTTTGTTTTTGGAGCATAAAGAAAACTGGTAAATGTAATCGACTATAGAATCGGAATAGGAGTCAATTCAACAGTCCTGGGGAACACTCCCTTAGCCAATTAAACTAGAACATTTTAAGAGCAAACGTGCAACGGCATAGAACAGGAGTGTCCTATACGTGTGGTCGCACGTTATTTTAAAGAAGCATGGGGCTCATAGGTAGATTCAAACAAAAAATGAAAACCTGCATCCACACCGATCCGACAACTACGGTCGATAACTATAAGGCTCGTATTCAGGTTGTTGTTGGGCAGAAGCCAAATTTGAGTGCTTCATGCTTAAGTCAACGAGTGGAACACAATTTTAAAGTCAAACGTTTAATAACATTCCTTCATGTTCACAGCCTCTGAACTGAGGCGCGTCTCAATGGAATCTCTGTCTTCCATCTCAACCGGAGCAGCAGTGCTCTCTCTCTCCTCCCTGACTGTAGAGCTGCGATCCCTTTTAAAGTGGAACGGGGAAGTTTGAGTTAATTTAGCTTCATAAAAAGGCCTGCAAGTAGCCGTGTCTGTAAATGAATCTTGCGACAACCTTCACCACGTTAGACAAGGTGAACAGGAGACGTTTTATTAAGTGTCCTACTCGTGTTGCTAGACACGGGTTCGTGAACTCTGCTTCGCACCTTCGTGTCCACGTCCGCCAGACAGTCTCTCCTGAACTCGTCGAACAAGCCCCGGTTCTTTAGGTGCTCAACGATAAGGGCGATGAGCTGTGGGTCACCCGGGGGGAGGTTTGCCGCGCCGCCCGCGTTTTCTGCCATCGTTACTGTCGAACTACATCCACATATAGTTTACCTTATGTTTACCACCCGGGCCGCCGGGGGCAGCCAGCAACCTAGCCAGAGAGCTAACAATGTAAGGAACCGCTTTGTCCTTATTTTAGAAGAGTATTCCCTTTTTATGACGAGCACTTTTTTGTAGCTGTGTTAAAGTCGAAATGAACAACTTCAGAAAAAATAATTAAATAATGGTATCAACCAAAACAAAGCTACCACAGCTAACGGATCATGCTACAAGACTTCCTCTCTATGATATTGGCTACTAAGGGATATATTACTGCCACCTACTGGTGTGATTACATTAATACAAGGTAAGGACATAATTTTCATCTTCACGTTTTTAGTTTCCATATTATTTTCAGAGTGAAAATGCGTAGAAAGAAACCCCTCAGGCCCATGACTATCAAAAAAAAAGTCTAAAAAAAAACTATCCAAAAAAAAAAAAAAAATCACAAAACAGTGTCAGTGCTGTTCTTTTATTCTGCCTGTCCTTCTGTATGTTCTACCAGGGCTGCATTAAAACAGCTAAAGAAAAAAACCTGATAAGAGAAAAAAAAAATAAGAGACCACAGTAAAAATGTTCAGCTGCTTAGGTTTTTACAGGTGCAAGTATTGAACTGAACAGCTTTGCTTTAGTTAAGAACTGCTGTCAATATTTCTTCTAATTTCCAAATAAAAACATTATAAAGCAGCAGCTCCGTTTAAACCTTGAGCCACTTTCATGTAAAAGAATATTTTCACGAACAATGTGCGTTTGTTTTTTATTCATTTTTACTAGTTTATGGGAGACATTTTTTTTATTACGTCAACGAGACGAGCGTTTTTTCAAAATAAAAGACCTATCAGACTCTGAAAATCAACAAAATATTTTTATTCGGTGTTTCTTTAATAATTCAAAGAAAACAAATCTCTTGTTCATTCTTAAACAAAATGGCAATAATTTACTTTGACGAACTTCTAGTAGTGTTTTGCCATCCAATTGGGCACATTGCAAGAGGAGACTGTTCCTCATTAAATAAGATGTGATTCAGGTGATCACCAATCAGTACCTCATAACGCAGAACGAGGTGCTTGTGCAGGAATTGAACATACTGACATGGAATGGTTGTCATACTCATAGAGATGCTGATTTAACAATAAATTGCAGTGGCCTTTTATTTATTTTTTTCCGAGAGCTGTATTTCTTCAACCTGTTTAGAGTGTAGCCTAGCTAAAAAAAAATGAAGAAACAAACTGGAAGTGAACTTTACACCATATGCAGAAGGGTACTTAATGGTCTTCCCCTTCCAAAACCATAGGTATTAATAAGTAGTTATCCCCTGTTTTGCGTCAGTAATAGCCTCCATTTGTCTGGGAAGGCTTTCCACAAATGTGTCTGTGGGACTTTGAGCCCATTCAGTAAAAAGAGCATTTGTGAGGCCAGTCACTGATGTTGGACGAGAAGGTCTGGCTCACAGTTCATCTCAAAGGTTCACTTGGGTTGTGGTCAGGGCTCTGTGCAGGCCCCAAAACATTATCCTTCCTCCACTAAATTTTGCTGTTGGCCTCAGGCATTCCTATTTGTGACGTTTTCCTGGCACCTGGCAAACCTAGATTTAACAATCAGACTGATTCAGCACTCCAGAGAATGTTTCCAATGCCCCAAAGTTGAGTGGTGGTGTGCTTTACATCACTCCAGCTGGAACTTGGCCTTGCACTTAAGAATCTTAGGCTTGTGGCAGAAATAACTGAACTCAACAACTGAGAGTCGTAGTGGCCATTATGGGTGTAACAGTACAGAAAGTTCACGGGTCGGTTCACACTATAATTCTGACATCACTGTTCAGTACGTTTCCAATACAGCAAAGTTAAGTAACAAAAAATTCTAAAGCATGAGGCTTGGTTTGTTTTCATTTATTTAAAACAAACAGCAGTGTATGGACCAGTAAACACACACTCTTGCTTATATTTTCTGGTATGGATGACAAAAAACAACTGAAACATCTTGTGTTATTAATAGGAATTAGCAATGAATATTAGTCCTACCTAATAGAAAGTAAGTGAGATGGCAGGTATGGCATTCTTTTGCCAGCTAGAGGCTGTTTAAAAACTGTCGGGAGCAGCAGTTGGACTCCGGGTATCATATTTGATGTGTTTCCACACACATACCCTACAGGTGCTGAGCAACGCCGACACCGTCTTTGTCCAATCTACGATTCGCTCTCCATTGCCGTCGTAATTCACTGGGAACCCAAAATAAACCCACACGCTCGACTTAAAAGACACAGGCGGGTCTTCCAGCTCATCTGTGGCATTTTCAGTAGCCATGTTATGAGCGCTTTCATGAGATACGAATCAGCTTGAAGCTAAACTTTTTAAAGGTCGCTGTTTAATGTTTCCGTATGAAACTCACGCTTATAAATGTAGTTCTGCATTACTTTAATCGCATCTTCTCCATCGTACCGTGTATTCTCCGTACGACATCATGTACCGAACTGTGACCCATGTACCGTGACGGTTCAGAAGGAATACATGTACCATTACAACCCAAGTGGCCATCTGGCCATAGTGTACCTCTGCAAAACAAGGACACATAGACTCGAGTTTTTATATTCTCACTAAAAAAGTATTTTATATTGAAACTATGTAATGAAATTACACAAATCAATAGTTCTGTCATCAGCTATTCAGGATAGATTATGTATGTAAGATTTTTGAAACTTGAATCCTATTTATGTGTGAAAACTATGGAAAAGAATTATAAAAAATTAGTCTTTGAGTTCCTGCATAGTGTTCTATTAATGCCATTCCGAATTTTACAGGCATCCAGACTTGGCACACAATGTTGTGCTCGTCCCCTACAAATTCCCACTTGGGGATATCTTGAAACCCTGTGCATCAGTTTTAGGTGGTTGTGTCAAGCATCATGAACTTTCCATGCTGCTTCTAAAGCTCAATATGTTCAACATGTGCACCAGATACATCATTTGACATATTAACAAGTGGTAGAATTTAAAATAATGCACCTATCTAAGTGGTACTGAGTGGGCTTTGCATGATCTTAAATGGTGAAAGTCAACCATAGTTGCCAGAGGTGGGGAAAGTTTTGCGAGAGCAAGGGGTTGCCAAGCAACAAGGGAGTGGATCTGTGGTGACACCAGAGAAAAAATGTTACAAGCGCATTTGTTTGACTCCCCTCCTTCGTCAGTATGGCCTTGTGGTGAGGTCTATGACAATGTGCCACATCAGGTTTGCATCACTTCTTGCTTTTTGCATCCTTCAGTGCAAGTGATTCATATTTGTAGCAGCTATCTTGTTCACTGGTCTGTGCACTACAATTGCTGATTACTCAAAATCACTGTAAATGCGCCTCAGAAAAGTGGGCATGTAGAAGAGGGACCATATGAGTGTGTGAGTATGCATTTTGGTGTTTCAGCATACTAATTCTTGGTGCTCAAAGAACAGCCTCTGGAAAGCTGCAACACTGGGCCTTTAAGCTGAAATCCAGCCACAAGGTGAGGTTATAATATCATTCTCTGGCTATTTGTTCTTTGCATGGAGCCTTTTTACACCAGGGATTCTTCACTGCTTTCCATTATGTTGCTGCAGCTAGTGTTGATTATACTGGTACAAAATTAGAGCTAAAGCCAACATGTTTCAGAGAAATGAAATGTGCCATTGAGCAAACTGCATACTGAAATCGCATTGTTACCTCGAACCTTTTTGAGTTGGGAAGCAAACTTGCATATGTGCTTTTTGACCTTGCTTATGTGCTTATGACATACTGTGTAAAAATGGACAAAAGTACAGGCTCAAGATGGCTTCTAGAATGTTTATCCATGCAATGTCCATATTTTGTAAACAGTATGTAATACAGTATCAGAAACCACATGCGCAAGTCTGTTGGAGAATACACATTTTGATGCAAGTGTGTGATCATCTAGACTTGTAGATGCTTTCATTACTTGTTAGCTTCATTAGCTTTGGAGCTCCAGTGCAAAACTAAACCAAATTCCAGACACCAAACATGTCTAATTTGATTGACCAAAGCAAGGCTGGGGCAGCCAAGAATCCATTCAGTGTGGAGTTTGTATGTTCTCCCTGTGTCTGTGTTGGTTTCTAGCAGGAGCTCCGCTTTCCTTTCACAATCCAAAGACATGCACATCATGTGATTTGGAGATGCTAAATTGCCCCTAGGTGTGAGTGTGTGTGCAGATGTGTTTCTGGTTGCCTGTCCTGTGATGGATTGGTGATCTGTCCAGGATGTTTCCTTTTGCCCTGTGAGCACTATAGGCTTCAGCACCCCCTGACCTTCGTTAAGAATAAGCAGCTCAGATCATGGATAAATGGGTTAATTATCTTTGGCCTATTATGTCTTGTTGCTTTCTATCCTTTTAGGAAACTGTTCAGTCCCAGCCAGGCTAAAGGATCAAGGCATGGGACCAGGCCTGGTTTTCTGGTGCTTTGCGGACTTGGGTTGTTGTATAACTGTGTAGACAGAATGACCCGGGGCCTGATCCCTTCTTCTCTGCATTCAATTAATAACATTATATAATGTTGACAAAAGAGTAAAAACAATGAGGTTACATGCAGTGCTAGCCTCCAAAGCATTATTGTTGGCTTTACAGCTGCAGTTTCCTGTATCTTTGAATTCAATCCGGGTAAAACACTGTGGTCTATTTATTAGATTCCTCTCTCAATATCTCAAAAAATATTGAACAAACAGTGCTTGAAACTCATCAGCTGGAGTACTCTCTACAAATGAATTCAGTTGAGCACAAAAAAATAACAGAAAGAAAAAAAATCTAATTTGCTGCTCCAAATGAACAGACAAGTCCTTTCTGTTGCCAAGGCAACTTGTTCCTATGACTTCTCCATCTTCCCGGCGGTAAGACATGGGTGCTGATGGATTTTATTTCATGTTGGTCATCACTTCTCATCCACTGAGACATTTGTGACTGGAAACATTTGTTTATTTTAAAAAGTGCTAGCGTCTGGTAGGCAAAAATGTAATTGAACAGCTTGGGGCTTGATAAAAAGAGACTGACTGGGTAAGTCATATAAGTCAGCTTAGTTTTATACACATTTTATACATTTTAGCCATACAAAATTCAAAGTGCTTTCTGGTAAATATGAAATAAATACAAAAACAAGATAGTCCAAAGAGTTACATCCTAATGTCTGATCTAAATCTCATAACCACAAATTTTAGACACCATTTTAAAACTGCCTCGAGTGAACCTTACATGGTGAATGGACATTTGAAAATGTCAAAAATGGATAATGCAATGGAATTGTGCTACATTAACATACTTATTATATGTATACATGCATAAGATGTATATAGATGTATATTTCTTATATGTATATATGCTTAAGATGTATAAATAATAAAAAGACAATAGGCACAAAATACAGTTCTTAATTATAAGTTTTTTTAGAAGGAAAAAAAATTATTTAAAAAAGTAATTGCCCCTTTGGTTATTCAATCAACCAATTAACCAAATTCAGTTGATAATCGGGATCAATGTGAGGTAGGCTATAAGGTCCAAAGAACAAGCAGAACACGGTGTGGCAGTCAAGAGAAATTCCAGTTTTCTCCAAGACAACGATAACTCATCTGTGACATCATTAAAGAACCCAGACATTTAAAGTACTGCAGGCCTAACTTACCTCAGATAAGATCAGTGATCATGATTTCACCATTTAAAAGAGACTGGGCAAGAATGATGACCTTGAAACAGTTTGTGAAAACCACTACTATACAAGAGTTAACGTCTCACTTTTACCAAAAACACCTTGTTGACCCCCAAGCTTTTTATGGATTGATGGTACAATAGTGGAACTTTCTGGAGGACAGGGATGCTGGTTACATCTGATTTAAAGCTACTACTGCATTTCTCAATAACAGCTTCATACTAACATGGTGGTGGTCGTGTGATGGTGTATGGGGGCTTTGCGGCCACTATGTGAATTTACTGACCCACAAATTCTGCTCTACAGAAGAATCAGTCTGTAATCTAAAGCTAAAGTACAATTAGGTTGTGCAGCAGGACAACTATCCAAAGCACAAAGGCAAGTCCATCTTTAAAAGGCTAAAAAGATAAAGATTTTGGTGTACCTTAATCAAAGTCCTAATTTGAACCCTATTAAAGGTCCCATGGCATGAAATTTCACTTTATGAGATTTTATAACATTAATACGAGTTCCCTTAGCCTGCCTATGGTCCTGCAGTGGCTAGAAATTGCGATAGGTGTAAAGAGTGCTTTGGTCATCCTGCTCCGCTGTTGAGAGAAGGACAGCTCAGATGGCCCAATCTGGAATTTTCCCCGTATGTCGTCATGAGGGGAAAGGTTATCTCCCCTTTCTCATGCTTTGCCTGCTTTGCCCGCCCAGAGAATTTCACCCCCTCCCCTAAAACATTTGCTCCACCCCAATGCGATCGTGTCAGAGACTACTTTTGTCTATACAGACACCATGGCTTGCAAACGAGTGGAGCATGGCAGTTGCTCGGTGCTTAGATGTACAAATGAGCACAAATGTATTTTTTAGTTCCTTTATGCGAGCCTCTGAAGAACCATTGGGTTAATTTTATTTTCGGAGACGTCCTGCTGTAGTCGCTGAGTTTCAACTTCTTCAGGTGCTTCTCCATTTGGATCAGATTCTGGGTCAAACTGGAAAGCCTGAACGACTGCGTGTCTACGACCCATTGCTATACACTGTAAACATTAGCGCATGGTACCGTGACCGCAAGCTGGCCCCTCCCCCACCCTCCACCTCGCCCCGCCTCTCTCCTCCTCTCCCCGCCTCTCTCCTCCTCATTAACGTTTAAAGCTACGGACGCAGAAACGGTACGTCCAGGGTAAATCTCATTGTGGGACTGGCTTGAAGTGGCTGTAATTCTGCACCAAGGCTGAATTTCGGAAATAGACTTCAGATACAGTATTAGGGGACCATTAAAACCTATACAAAAGCATACAAAAGCAGCATGCCATGGGACCTTTAAGATGCTATGACAAGACAGTAAATAAGAAGTTCATGCTCAAAAGCACTCCTGTGTGGCTGAATGAAAGCAATTCTGCAAAGAGTAGTGGCTCAAAATTTCTCCACAGTGGCATGCAGGTTTTTATTTGCATTGCTCTTTTCACAATCTCTCTAGATTGTCCTGGGTCCTCTCTAATGCACTCTCTTCAGCTCACTCCACAGGTTTTCTATGGGGTTTAAGTCTGGGGACTGAGATGGCCATGGAAGAATGTTGATTTTCTGTATGCGGAGCCATTTCTGTGTTGATTTAGCCATATGTTTTGAATGATTATCCTGCTGAAATACGCAGTGATGACCCATTTTCAGGTTTCTGGCAGAAGTCAACAAATTTTATTTGAAATGTTCTGGTATTCAAAGAGTTCATGATGCCATGCACTCTAACGAGGATCCCAGGGATGTTAGAAGAGAAACAGGCTCACAGCATCACAGAGCCTCCACCATGCTTAACAGTGGGCATGAGTTGCTTTTCCACATATTCATCCTTTGTTTCACGGCAGACTCATCTGGAGTGTTTGTTGCTAAAAGCTTAATCTTAGTCTAATCTAAACAAAGCACATGGTTTCAGTTAAAGGCCCAGTAGCATTTAGCAAACTCTATACATTTATGTTTGTGATTGTGAGACAGAAAAGGACAGGGGTTCCAATAATTGTGGAGGGCGATGTATATCCTGGACATTTGACACAATGAAATAAGAAAGGAAAGTGAACTAAGGCCCAAATCTTCTTGAAATAATCTTATTTACTGAAGACAGAAAAATACAATAAACTTCTCTCCCTGTATCAGTTGCAAACAATCCAAAGTCTACATTGATTTCCAATATCAAATGTACGATCACCAATGGTGATCTCGTCTGGTTTGTGGGAAAGCTGATGACGCAAGTGTATGACCGAAACAGCCCAATCTCACAAGCTCCATGCTGTTCTTGCAGCCTTTATTTAGTTGGAGCACCCCTTAGTGAAATCAGTCAGGACCCTCCAGACTTTGGTTCTATTATCAAAACGTGACAGAGACAAAATTAAACACATGCACATATATGCAACCACCTATAGGATTGTCACACATGTAAGTTATATTATTTTTTTATCCTTTGAAAGTATGGTGGAACTAAAACTCCTAAGACTCTTCTTATACCATTTTCAGTGAGTGCATGCATTTAAGCTTCCACCCACCTCTCTACTCCTTATTTTATACACTAATCAAAAGTATCTGAATGTTCTGTCAGAGCCCCAACCCCTTTCCCATCAGATCCCTCATAATAGGAGAAGCAGAATGAGCTGGCTCATGGTGCTCCTAGAGACACATTTATTTCTCCACCACACACACACTAAACTCCTCCACATGTAGATCAGTGAAGCTGGCCAAATGACCCAGGGGGCTTTTCACCCCTGACCTCCTGATGTACTGTGGTCATTTTGCACAGTGTCAGGCTGGCTTTCCTTCCAAAGAACACTAAGAGGATGCAGACTTCATCAAGGTGGATGATGAGGGCACTGCTTGTGGCAGGCTCAGTAAAAGATTGATGCAGGTCTTGCAGCTCCAAGACTGTCAGCTATTAATAATTCCTCCTGGTAGGCGCGATGGCACTCGCCCTGATTGGAATGGATTGGATTGACCATCTGCGTGGTCGGCATGGTTACTTGAACAGAACAACAGCGGGCAATGCTACGTTTCTGTGTGTGTGTGTGTGTGTGTTAGGAATTATAACAGAAATCAAAAAGCAGGTACTTCAGGTGTGATTTTCTACTTACTAAGTAAAGCCATATATCACATGTATAAGTATTAGCCTTTACATCAGTGGAAATGCTAGCAGTCAAGAATTCTTATTGCAGTGGGGGTGGGGAATTCCCAGTGCACACTAGGCATTGTAGTGAGAGAACACTGATGAATTAAAAAACTAAAAGGATTATTAATTTTGTCAAACCGATGAGGCTGAAGGGTGCAGTAGTGTGCGACAGAATATTATTGAAAATTGAATGCTAGTATTAGGCGAAATGTCCCTTTAATTAGACAGATAAAAGGTATCTAAAAGGTATCTTTAAGGAAAGGAATAGGTCAAAATCAAACTGAACAGAGATGAAATGGCAAAGCATAGCTTCCACAGTGTACATATAGTGCAACAGACATAAGACATTATGAAACAAACAAAACAGTGCAAATAAGAAGTATAAAATAAGGTAAGGGTGCGGACAGCTCACTGTGCGTTGTATATAAATATGAGTAAAATAAAATGTACAACTGTTGAAAAAATTTATGTATATAACTTGAAAAAAGTATGGCCAGTCTAGCCAGTATAAACAGTATGAAACAAGTGAAAATAGCAGTCTGAGTGTACATTCTTAAAGGTTTGTGCATTCTTAAAGAATGCAAGCAGTATGACAGAATAGACAATATGACCACTATATAGGCAATATAATCAGTATACACAGTAAAACAGTAGCACCAAGTATAAATAGCAGGTATGGGTTTTATGGTTTATGTGCAACTTTCAGTCTATGGGCTGTGTATGTATGCTCATTGTAAACTGTTTGTAAGGGGGAAGAGGAAGTGAGGAGGGTCTCGGGGGGCAGCATGGTGTTGAGGACCCTGACAGCCTGGGGGGTAGAATCTGTTTCCTAGTCTGGCAGGTCTGGCTCTGATGCTGCAGTATCTCCTCTTTGATGGCAGGAGTGTGGCACCAAATGCAAAGTCATATTTGAACAGAACTAACCTGCCATAGGAAGTTCGCCCGTATAGCGTGATGGAAAAGCCCAGACTTGGACAGAAGCGAGAGGGCTGGTTAGTCACGCTAGTTGTTCTGTGAACGCTCTAAACTAAGAGTATGATTCCCACCGGAGTCCTCGTTCACACTCATGCACAAGACTAGAGTACTCACATGAGAGTTTTGGTCGAGTTGAGAAGCGATGGAGAAGGTTGGGCGGTGAGAACTTCCTCGGCCTGAGTACCGAGGAAACCTTACGTCCTGTTTATATACTCTGTGACGCGCTCATTTCCTGTGACCTTTGCGCGTCACCTGACTAGTGCATGTGACATACCGGACACAATGGACTTTTCTGGGGAAAAAGTAACTCTTAGGCACAATGCCTTTATTCACCCACCTCAGATGTCCATTATCAAGTTTGAACCATGTTTGGTGATGCCATATCACAAAATGAATGTCCATAAGTGCTTGTCAGACGGTGCTTGTTATTTGCCAATGGCATGGTGTTAACAGCAACCGTGAGGATCACCTGCTTGAGACAACTAGAACCATCGCTACTCTTCTGTTCCTCTTCATTTATATGCCACCAGACGTATTTTTCAGGAGTGTCAGGCTCCCATGGTGCAAAGGCAACTATCCTACCCAGACAGCCATGAGGGGATTGAGTATGAGATTTACTTTCTCTGCATGATTCCAACGTGCTATATTGAATTTGGAATTGGTGTCTGATCCAGGGGCCTCTCGAGAGCTGTCTGTGCCATTTATTTTTGCCTTTTTGGAGAGACACTGCAACTCTGTGTGAGATGTGGAGATGAGCAGAGGAAGAAGATCAGCACCCAGCTTGTGGGAAACCAGTCCTGAACAGAGAAGCAAATTAAATGGCCTGACTAATCTTTATGTGATGCTTATTTTGCACGCCAGTGCCTTGAGAGGCATGACAAAACAAGCTTATCATGCAAAAAAAAAAAGAAGAAACAGGAGATCTTGCAGAAGCAGAGTATTCACAGAAGGTGAGTTTTGCCATAAGCACCAAAAATAAATTAAACACGTGAAAAAAAGAATTGGCATGATACTTTTCATTTTCACATGTTTTTTTTTTTTAATCTGCGGTTGTTGTAGTTCCATGGAAAGAATGCATGTTTGTGTAGGTGTGGAATTGTTT
Organism: Hydrocynus forskahlii; assembly: GCA_037974365.1. Taxonomy (NCBI): domain Eukaryota; kingdom Metazoa; phylum Chordata; class Actinopteri; order Characiformes; family Alestidae; genus Hydrocynus; species Hydrocynus forskahlii. The sequence goes on along the minus strand of JBBPCX010033436.1, from coordinate 3,514 downwards.
GTTCCCTAAAACACACAAATGTCTCAAACATTATCAGGAGGGGGGCTTGCTAAAAAAAGATGCATCCTATGATCCCCTTTTTTTGCAAATGGTCCATGTGATTAATATTCATCTGGCCTGCTTTGTCTGTTGATGTGTTGCTGATACAATTAAAAAGGATATGCTTTGATAAGTGGTCAGACGAATGGATCCTTGTTTATGTCAAGCCCACAAAAAAAACTCTAAACATGATTAAGACCTTAGTTTCAGGAAATATATTAGGTTTCTGGATGAATCATTAGGAATCATTCACAAAGGATTTTGGTGTTTGAGTGCTGTCTCTCAATCTGTTTTGCTGTGTCCGGGATCAATGTTAGTGCTAGTCTGTCTAAGCTTACTGTGTGTCATCAGTAATGGCTGAGGCGTCAGAGTTAAAATGCTCTTGGGATAGGTGCTGAGGTAGACCACTAGAGGGCATTCATTCCTTCCCACCTTAGCTTTCAATATGCTGAACACTTTCTGACTGATCTCAATTCTCGTCTATTTCGAAGAAATTACCAGTTATGTGGTGAACAATCATACTGGCCTGGAATCTGGCATTTGAACATAGATAGAGTAGGTAACAGGATTAGGTCCATGCAGTCATACCTGAAAGTTGATGTCATACCTTAGTACATTAAAGTTTTATATCTGTCTTCCTACCATATTCCATGCCTTCCTCATTTACATGAAGTGGAAGTTTGAAATCAGGTCAAAGGCTTTTGTTTGATGAGCCGAACGAGGATTTCTGGATTTTTTGTGTGTGTGTGGATTTAGACAGTGCAGTATTCTGCAGATTCAGTCTGTTACATTCTTTTAAACCCCAGTTTCATTCCTGTTTTGGTGCCCCTCCCTCTCTTTCTCTTTTGGCATTCCTTCACCTTCATTCTCTTTTTCTCCCCTCATCATGTTTCCCACTCCTGCTGTTTACTACACCACAGACAGGGGTCTCTCCCTGCTCCAGGCTGGTCTAGAAATAGCTGCACATGAGTGCCAGGAGCAGGAGTAGCGCAGTATTTTAGTGTCACATGCTGAGCTCATGACGGATTCAGAATCAGAATAATGGATTCAGAATCAGAATAAGACTTGGTCACCAAGTACTTATGCACATGCAAGGAATGGACCTGTCCATGCTCTTCCAACAAATGTGTTCTATTATAGCTGGTACTGCAAGTTTGGACTGGCTTCACACACCACTGGGCATTCTACCAGTGATGAGGAAGCAGAAACACTTTACTTGGACCCTGCTACATAACACTGACTTACTATGCTGTAATCATGTTATGGCTGATGTCGTATACTGGCATGAGTTGTCATAACACATCATTTCCTCATCATGTAACAGTGTGATGATTTTAATTAGCATATAGCATAAATTGTTATGACATCAAATACTTTACCATCTAGTATGACAGTTTTTTAAAGCTAAAACATAAAAAGCCAGGGTCCTTTTCGCCCTCAGACTGAAAAAGTACTTCTTGGTTGGCTAGTGTAATAATTGTATTATATAATCAGTCCCTTTTCAGTGAGGCGAAGCTCAGCCTTGCCAAGGATTTAAGTGAGAAAATGTGGACCTTTTGAAGAGGCCTGCTTAATCAGTAATGCGACCTGGTAGTTTCAGGTAACTCCACTCTGAGTTCCATTTTGCAAAATGCTGAAAAATGGTTTAAAGGGGTGGGCACAGGGCTCTGTCCCTGTTGCCTGAACTTCGTCATCTGTTAACTTGATTACATGTTGATGAAGTGAAGATTCTCTCAGCTGTGAACACACCAAAACACAGTGTGAACAGCACGAAATTCTTCCTCTGCATTTATCCCATTCACAAACTAGCAGAGGGCAGCCAGAAACACACCGCCTGGGGCGGTGCCTTGGGCAGTACCTTGCTTAGCAGTCTTGGGAATCAAACCCACAACTTCCTGATGGCAGGGTGAATGCCCTAAACACTAGGCTACCAGCTGCCCAAGGCACCGCCCCCACACGCACACACACACACACACACACGTAGCTTATCAAAAAAACCCACACAAACACACGTACGGACAGATGCTGTCACCAATGCACATAATGAAATTAAATAAAAATATGATAAAATGAAATTAGTGCTTAGATTAATATAAGATTGATATTACAGAAGCTGAGTCAACACAATAATTGATCAATTCCAAAAATCAAAACATAAGGAAGGAGATCTGGTATCACAAACAGTACTGTGGTAAAGCATAAACAGGAACAGCTCTGTGTGGAATCAAGTTCAAAGTTTTGGACTTATGTCGCGTAAATGGACCATATACCACGTAATCGAGTGACTCTTTAGGATTGAATGAAGTTATTTGATTCATAAATGGATTCAAGCTTGAAATACACAAAACTTAAATACACATTGTCTAGCTATTGTTGTCTAGCTATTGTTAGCTAGCTAACTAGCAGCCTGTTCTGCCGTCAGGTTGATTGAAGTCAACATGAGGTAATGTTAGCTAGCGTACTTTTGTTTCATGATATGGACTTTTAGAACTATTTTGATTTCAACATAGATAATAGTAAATGGGATTCATACATATCTGTCATAACCAACTGAAATGTTATGAAAGATTTGTGACTGTATTACATTTGCTCATTTGGTTGACATGCTTATTGTGCATTATGGCAAAGGCTTTTCAAAGTAGGGTTTTCATGAACAGAATGCATCTTGGGATGCTAATTTGAAACTTCCCTTTTATGGTTTCATGATCAGAAAAAATTTATTTGTGGACACTGCTACCCCTGAAACACTCATGAGATCATCAGCCTTTGAAATTGGAAATTGGGATCGGGAGATCGGGATTTAGAGCATGCCATTTTAGCATACGAGGACACATGCACACAGTGATGCTGGAGGTGTGTGAATGATGCAAATGTGGAAGGAACACATGTGTAATTATACTGGGATTGTAACTGCAGCATATGGTACTGTGTATCTATGTGGGTCTTAGCTATGATGCTTCATGGGCATAGGTTGGGATCTTACATTTCCCTGAAGAGCCACGCCGAGCAAATTATGTGTGTGAGAGAAAAAAGAGTGTGAGTGCTTGCATGTGCAAGCCGATGTTTCTGCAGAGGGGAGAACTGCCTCATGCATCTTTAAAGATGGGCTGCAGACTCGGCTTTCTCACTCCACATGACAGGGTGTAGGAGGGAGGGAGAGAGAGACAGACAGAGGAAAGAGGCTGATGGACGAGGGGAGAGCAAGTAAAGTTGTAGGTGTAAAATGAACAAGAACGCAAAGCATCGTTGATGCAAAGCACCATTCTCATGAATTCGAGCACAGGAAGGAAAGAAGAGGCTCACATGATCCCATCCACATTAACGGGATGGCTGTTGAGCCGGTCTCATCCTTCAAGTTCCTGGGGATCCACATCTCAGAGGACCTGTCTTGGACCACCAACACCTCCAGCCTGGTCAAGAAGGCTCATCAGCGCCTTTTCTTCTTGAGAACGCTAAGGATGAACCAGCTGTCCTC
>JBBPCX010033320.1:0-15938 GCA_037974365.1 Hydrocynus forskahlii | reverse complement strand
GGTGATCAGTAATCAGTCCCTCATAAAGCAGAATGAGGTGCTTGTGTAGGAATTTAACAGACACTGGCATGGAAAGGCTGTCATACTCATAGAGATGCAGATTTTAAAAATATATAGCTGTGGTCTCTTATTTTTGTCCAGAGCTGCATATGATACACTAACAATTCTGATCAAATGTCTGAACGTCCATAGTGACCATTACTCAAATATCATTTCTGAAAATGTAGGAGAAGTGAGAAGCAGTTGCCAGTCGCTCTTGGTTGTATTTGTGATAGAGACTGAATCTGAGTGAATTTGACACTGGGACAAGTGTCTGGTCTTCATCCTGTCTAAAAACATTGTGTCAGCTCACTTTTTAATAAAGATGAAGGAGTGCTTGGTCAGATCGAAGCGCTCGTGTAACAAAGTGGGAACAAACTGTCTTCCGTGCCCTTGGCTATTCTTATTGTAATATAGAGGGTTGGGAGTTGGTCTGGGCAGCGTGGCACCATCCACCCTCGACTACAAAAAAGCATGAGACAGCAACTTCTTCCCTTTCTCTTGCCTTGCAAAATTCTGGGGACTGTTGTTAACGTATGCCAACATTTATTGTTACAAATTAGCACAGTGTAGTCATTAGCTTCAGAGAAGTAATGCAAAAATGCTTTAAACTAGCTTTTCCCAACCCATGTCCTAAGGGCACACATCCCTGACCATTTTAGGGTTATCCTGGCCTAACACACCCACTACAAATCGGCCAGAGGTTGTTAATGAGCTGGCTAGTTGGATCGGGTGTGTTAGGAACAGGAGAAAGACAAAATGTGCAAAGCAGTGGACTTACATGACCAGGGTTGGAAAACACTGCTATTAAACCTTAATGCTAGCTGCAACATTCTCCTTGTCTTTTCCTTATTTCTTGTGCCTTAGTTTTGTTTACCCTGGCCATGTGTCTGTATTCTATGTGAGTTTGTTGTTGTTTTGGTCATAGCCTCAACTTAGATCTGCCCCTTGTCAATATATTCTCTTGTATCTTCCACTGCCCAGGAGGGTATTCCATGAAACAGGATTAAGGGAAAGTCTGGCTTAATTCAAGGGAAAGTAAGGGAAAGTAAGCCAGACTTTCCCTTAATCCTGTTCCATGGAACACCCCCCTGGTGTTCTTGATTCCCCAGGTAGCACAGAGACATAGAGAGAGAGAGAGTTGCGACGCTCTTTGATCTCGCCGCCGTGTCCGGTCACGTGGTCCGTGTAAGCCTCTAGAGTTCAAAACAGACGCTGTGCTGCCACAGTCCTACACTGAACTGACAGCAGTATTTTAAGTAGTGAGCGGTAAATATTAATGCAACCAATCACAAGTACACGTGTAACTGTTATATATTTGCTGCATATTATCAATGTCAGTTTTGTACTGAAAGTTCATGTTTTATTTTTAGAGGGAAGGTTTGTAGCGTTAGCATCTACGCATTAGCGCCTATTTACATAATGCTAGTATACGTTGCATATACCAATCGGCGGTATTCTTTGGGAGTTCTAATGTTCAACATTATACAACTGATGCATCATAAAATTTTTTATGATTTTCAAAAAAATTATGGCCTCATAAACCTGCCCAAAATAGCCAAAGATGTCAGCATTGTTGATATTAGCCTGTTGGCATTCAGTGTACTTTACATTCTACCGTCTACCACACATCCTTGGTATTAATATAATATCAATAATAATATAATATTGATATAAACGTGTATCAAACAGATATCACAGAGTAACGACAAAAGGCAACCTGCAGTTTCAGGCAACACTTAGCTCATGGAAAATTCAACGAGGATGAATATGAAAAATCAGATCACTTTTACTGTCACATAATTTATCACTGGTACACAGGTACGATACAAATGTGAAATTCTTATGTGCAAGTCTCCCTTAGCAGCTGAGACATTAAAAGAGATATAAAATAGAAGGAAATAAAGGACACAGAATAGAAATATAAGACATTTCACTATAGCTTAACTGAAGTCTGAGATCTAACAGCAATGGCTGTAACCAACATTTTACAGAGAAGTGACACCATGGTTGGCTGTACCAGTCAGTCTGAAAAAGGATTCCACATGTATGGTGTCCCTAAGGTCACAGGCCGAGGAAAAAAATGGATGGCAATGGTCAGCAGAAAAAATCTGGACATTACCGAACACTACAACAATAGAAAACTCTGTCAAGCACATTAAACTTAGACAGATGGAACAGACAATTATGTCTTCTTAACATTTCAAAGGGCATCATGCTTTTAAATGTGGAGTGCAATGATGGCAGTGATACATTTTAACTGGCCATTTGGTGTATGTGTGAAAACTGATCTTACAAGCAGGTACACTTTGAAGATGACCAATTCATTTACACAAAAAAAGGCCACCTGAAGCTCAAAGCAGATGCTGCCCCCACAATCTTCATACACCACCCTAAGCCTAAACGAAGGACGGCCCCATCAAGAAGATTATCAGAAATGATATTGAATCAAATAAACGGTGAACACAAGGTAAGGTACACTTCATCATCATCAGCAGCTGAGAACAAGTACATGGTGAAATGAAATATGAGATAAATAATTTAACATTAACAATGTAGTATTGCACATGACAGGATAATACGAACAGTGTATATTGCACACAGATAATTCTGTGGAGTGACATACAGATAAATACAATAGACATAAATATTAACAACATAGACAGCACATATGGTATTGCACTAAAGACATTACACAAGAACAGCAATTTTGAGGTGTTATTGTTGCTCTGCTTGTGGCTAGCTAGCACATATGTAACTTTAACATATTCAAAAATGTATGTAGTATATTTAATCAGGAACACATTATGTTAAACAAAACCCCACAGAAACCCAACCAAATATGTAGTGCTGTCCTGCTTAAATAAACAAATGTTTTTTTTGTGAAATTCGTTACAGAAATGATAACACTCTCGTTTTGAGGCTCCACAGCTGGCACAGATGTCGAAGTTAGCAGTTTATGGCCGGAAGATCTGTCAAGATAAAAATGAATATTTACACTGAATACATTAAACAATCTCAGTATCGACTACATAAAGGACAGCTGAAATGGGACATATATTGTATAACTTAAAAAACGCTGTTATTTTATCAACTTACTGCTGAAATCGCATCACAAACAGCAATAGAAATCAACGTGATCCTGCGGCGTTTAACTGCTGTTTGGAACTTTAGAGGCTCCCCATAACCCGGAAGTAGGCCTATGGAAGTGTCGCCACTGTTTTTTCTACCGCTCTGAGGCAGCGCATATACCCCCATGTTTCAGTCTGTGTTGGTAGGTTCTCCATTTCAGTGGGTTGGGGTTTTTTGGCTCTGTATTTTCACCTTGTTGTTCTCTGCTTGGTTTTTACCTCTGTGTTTGTCTCAGTGATTGTCCTTTGGTTTTTGGTTCATGTATTGGATTCCATGCTTAGATACTGTGTTTTTGCCCTGTTTATCTGTTTAGCCCTGTATCTTGTTTTCCTTTTCTGTTCTTGCCTCATCCTACATGTCCTACATGTTACAGTACCAAGCTAAGGTTGGATACAAGGTAGAGCAGTGGCCAGCTAATGTTTAAACTGTAAACCTTTTGACAAAAAATGTTTGTTGGAAAAAAAATGTGTGAAGAGCCAAGAGGTTTTGCTAATTCAGTGGTTGAGATTAGAGATATGTATGAACAGGAAATCTGGCTGTAGTTAGTTATAAAAGCTGAATTTGTATAACTGGCAATTTCAACCAAACGAATGGCAGCAGTCTTCATGCACATGGTAAATGTTGTTCATTTTTATAGCACTGTTCCTGGAATCCTACACCCTGGATATTTTATTGTTTTCCTGGAAAGCTCATATGCTTAGCCACATCCCCCAGAGACAGGGTTATCATTATTCTCTGCAATGTCATATTAGGAGGCATATTCATTTAAAAATGTTTTACAGCGTGCAGAGTTCAACTACCAGCAACGCTACAGGATGAATGAACTGTAATCAACACGCTACCCTGTTATTTCTCACCACATCTTGTTTTATAGCACTTTGGCCAGGTCAGCCACACGACAAAGTATTCTAAAAGGTCAGCTGTCGTTTATTAAGACCTACGGCTGCCTGCTAATAGCTGAGCCAGTGTAGACAGAGGCATCAATCAGGTCCACAGTGTCCCCACTGACAGCAGCAAACAAATAGTTGTTTGCTCTCTTGATTGAGCTCAATGCGCTTTCACCTTGTGGAGCAGCATTAAGGTGACAGCCAGGGCTTCACACTGAACTGTTGCTACTAAAGTAAGCATGCTGGATGTTTATCAAATTGACTCATTTTACAGCTGTCAGGGAGCCTAGGGTGGTGCATATAGTAAACAATGACACACATACATTGATCAACCACAGCATTACAACCACTCACAGATGAATACCGCTGAGGTGAGTGACATTAAAAAGTTGATCTCATTGCACTGGCACTTGTCATGGGGTTAGACCGATTAGGCAGAAAATGAGCTTTTTGATTTTTATGTGTTGGAAGCAGGAAAAAGCTTGAGGACCTTGAAGCGAGTCACAGCATCTTCAAAATAAAATCCCATCTGGTATGTAGTAGTTAGTTCCTACAAAAAGTGGTCAAGTGGTGACAGGGTCATGGGCACCCAAGGCAGTCTGATGCATGTAGCCTGCCTGGCCCAATCCCACAGGAGTGCAACTGTGGTACAAACTGCTGAAAAAGTTCATCCTGACAATGATAGACAGGTGTCAGGACACACAGTACATCGCAGCTGGCATGATGCCTGCTCTGAAGGGCTATGTAGCTGTAGACTGGTCACCCATGATGCCTGCTCTGAAGGAGCCCCTGAAGGCCACTTAACATCATCTTTGGGTGGCATTGGGGGTCACTGCATGTGTGCTAATTCCTGTTTAAGTCCTTGTCCCAGTCATTGTTCCAGTTATTGTCTTCATCCTGGGGGGTTACGTTCCATAAGCACCAACAAATTGTGAAAATTCACAAATTTGTGATGCGGGAAAATAAAAAAGCCTAAAACTGCCTATTTGTATAGTCTAAACCCTAAATATGCCCCCAAATATGCTCCCAAAACACTTTAAACTCATTTTTTACTCAGTTTAATACATTATCCTTAAAGAAAATGTAAAGGTAAATCCGTACTGCACAGTTTACACTGAACTCTTGCAGTGCTAGAGTGTAAATACTGATGTTACCCCTGTATAGACTGTACTGTAATTCATGCATGGGTGTTTTCTTTGGTATGCGCTGTCATTTTCTTTGGTACAAGTAGGGTAAATACAGTAATAATTTAATGTAATTTATAGTAATAAAAATACAGGGCTTTAAGAAGAACAAAACGAAAAACACGAGAACACTCAGGAAACTTTTTATGATGCGGGAATGCTGGACTGTGTCTGTCAGAGATGCGTCTCAGGGCAGCAGCCAGTATACGGTTGCTTTGTGTCTCTCAATAGTACAAAAAATGTATGGTTATATTTTTTATAGAAATATAGCTGAATTTAAGCACATTTTTATGTTACAAAATCAGTAAATTATATGTTTGTAAAACAATTTAGCGCTAAAATGCATGAAAAATTATATATAGCCACGAAAAAAACAAAACAATCCATTCTAGCATTTTTCAAAATCATTAGTTTTGTCCCCTCCAACATCAAAAATGCCTCCGGCGCCCCTAAACCTTACTGTCCATGTCGACCTCTTTCCCGGCTTCATGTTTATCAAAAATCGGATGCCTAAAATGTTTAGCCCCCATATAGTACATATTAAACATTTTTATTATTTTTCTTTTTATGGTTTTCCTTACCCGAGTGATGGTAATTAGAGATCCAGTATGAAGTTACTCAAATTAGATACACTTTTGCGCCATGAAGACTGAAAACTGCAGCGCATTTTACTGTTTATCCCACGCATGCGTGCTTGCGCACCACTTATGTCAACCCCTGATTATGACCCTATGAAATACATGGTGATTAAACTGGACAATTGTTTTGTTTTAGTTAAAGTGGTTACACAGCAGTTAAACACGGCTCTCTTCTTTTACTGGCGTTTAGGATTATAACTCTCTTTTCTTTCAACTCACCTTCATCCTTCCACCTCCATTGCTCTTTATAGCCCAAAGCAATTACTCTGCATGGCTGACGAATCCAGCTCAATTCAGTAATATTTCATTCACTGGAATGATTTAAGCAGAACATTGCTTCCAGGGTGATGATTAGAGTTTGAAAAGAAAACCTGACCAAAGCCCAGTGTTGGACAGTTTGATTGTATCCATTTAAGTGCTTTCACTGCTCTAAGCTTATTAACACTTGCCTTGACAAACACGCCGAGGGACCTTTTGGCACATGCTTGATCCAAATTGCAAAGAAGGTGGATGGTGGGTGTGATAAATAAAAAAAATAATAAAACTTCAACAGGCCTCTTGTTTTAGAATTCTTGTTATAGAACTATGCCACCTCCTTTATTAGATTTTTATTGCAGCATTTTTATTGCATTCTATTTTTCCTTTGGAGAGTTTGCTTTCTCGACCATTATTCCCCATTTAAATCATTCCACAAGGACAAGCAATCAATTAGAAACATAATTCCATATTTCCAACTCCACTGATATGTTGCATTTGTTTCAAATCTAAACAAATGAAAAATGAAACCAGTCAGGTCAAATACAATCAAATGAAACTGAATCTTCTCCATCTTGCCAACAAGGTCTCATTTGGGAACAATTCAGAATTTGTCTGGTTGTTTCAATGAGGTGTAAATGAGAAACAATTTCACTGGAAAAAATGAATGTGCCATTAGGGACACAGGAGACTTAATAAATGGAAACAACATTGGCAGTGAAAGTCCACAGTAGATGCCCACCAATGAAACGTCTACTTAATACAAATGAACATTAAGCTGAATGTAATGGATTCTCTTATAATTCATCTTAAACCTAAAATACTTTAACTTTGACCCAAAACATAAACCTAAGCAATTACAGTATCTGTAGATAAGCTTTAGGGGGCTTTCAAAATAAAATGTTTCAAAAAAAAATTCAGTTTACTGACAAAAAGTAATGACCTGAAGTTACTTAATTTATATGTGAACATCATTTCAGTGTGAATAAAATATTTGCCAACACAACTCTGGCCCAGAGTAGTGCTGATGTTTTCTTCCTGTGGAAATGACATACGCATTAAAATCATGTACGATACGGGGACAGAGGGAGGAGGAGAGAGAGAGTGAAAGGAGAGTAGTGCTCCCAGGAATATTCTTCTCCTCACAGTCAGTGCACAATTCTGAGTGCACAGCTGGCCCCGAGAGGCACTTGGCACGCAAGCGTAGCCGCGGTCTTACAACTCACTGTCCCCCCAACAGAAGCGCATCGCGATCAAAACATCATTAAACGCATATAAGATGTGACACACGCAGACCCACAGTCTTCAAAAGTGCAGTCACACTCCCAGAGGCTGTCCGTCCTTCTTCCACACTAACCTTCTTTTCCTTCAGCCAACAGGCATAATTGATCTAGTTTTTCCACCATAAACTGTTGCTACTATGGCTGTAAAAGTGCATTAGCTCTCACTCTCATTCATTTTCTGTAACCGCTTAATCCTTACATGCTTGTAAGGTACCCGGAGCCTATCCTGGGGTCTACGGGCGCGAGGCAGGGACTCATCCTGGGTGGGGTGCCGGCCCACCACAGGTGTATTAACACATCAATCTGAAGCTGATGATTCAAATTATGCCACAGTTTGGTTTTACTGAGATCTTGTTTGGTGCCCTTCAAAAAAAAAAGGTAATACAAGGCTGAAGTGAAGCATTTTCTCTCATTATATCAGTGGAAGCTTGCTGTTCGGAATGACTGGCCACAACGTTACAGCCACAGACAGGTGAAGTGGACAACACTAATTATCTCGATGACACCTGTCAATGGGTAGGATATATTAGGCAGCAAGTGAACGGTCAGTCCTTGAAGTTGATGCGTTGGCGGGAAAATGCATTACCCTGCCATTATCCACATTTCCCAGACCTCAGTCCAATCAAGCAAACCAGTCCGATCCAGGGTGGCCCCACCACAAACCTTACGGGATTTAAAGCATCTGCTCCTGTCTTGGCCTCAGGTACCACAGCACACTTTAAGAATTTTTTCCAGCACAAGAGGGACCTACACAATATTAGTCATGAGGTTTTCATTTTATGGCTGATTGACAAAGGAGGCCCTAAGTCTAATATTGTTTAGTGTATTTCCTGCTTAAATATGCCTGATTATGGTCATTTCTTACTTGCCAGATTTACAAGAAAACTGGCAAACTGTGTTGAACACTGGACTTCCATGACCAGAACTAAACGGCCCTGTGAGATGTATTCACTTACACTACAAGGAATGGCAGAAATAGAATCAAACTGTCAGTGCAGTATACCACAGTCCTCAAATCCTAAAACATACAGCTCAAATGTAAGTGAAAACTTTTTTGTTTCCATTTTTGTTTTTCTGTTTCTGTTTCACTGTTTTAAGTTTGGGAACTCTTAAGCAGCCATTCATGACTTCTTGTTTCACTGGGGAATAAATATGAGGTGACATAGAGGCCACATTTCCTTAGTCTGTCATCAGTGTGAGGAAATTTAGTGAAGCAAAATGAGACTGACCTAAGGAATCTAAGAAAAGGTCCAAGCACATGGATAAAACTTTTAGGGCAATCATTAAGAAGTAGTGTTACGGAGCTGTAGTGGTACTGCTTGGAAGAGTTGTTCAAGTTGGGACACTAAGTCTCTAATGTCACCTCCATGCTAAATAAGTATTTGGATTGTGTGCCGGAAGAAAGACTTTTCTGTCATCTACCTACAAACTTACACACCTGGAGTTCACCACATGTAGATGCCATAGGAGTTGCAACTGGAACCAGGTTCTGTGTTCAGGTGAGACAAAAATAGGTAGGTTCGACATAAACAAACCACAGAAAGCAGAATAGTTTTTGGTCAGTCAGCCTAAGACCTCATTTTAACTGGTAGCTTGGGCACAATTACCATCAAACCCAATCCAAATATTGATATGTTGTCTTAGATATATTTTTTTTGTAATTTGTTTTACTGCAGCTTATTTCATGAAAAGCTTTGCTTTTTGACATTTTGTCACGAGTTTGCCACTTTTTAATAAACTCTTTTGAATGTATTCTAGAGATAAACCTCAGAATCCCAAGCAGAAGGCAGATTAAGCCTCTGCCTGATGAATCTCGCTTGTCTGTGTGCCAGCAAAGCACAGTAAAGGGCAGGATAGATCGCAGAACCATCTGGTGGATATTCACCTGCAGGGTAAGATGAAGGAGGAAGGAAAGAGCATTAGTTCATTATAATCAGCTTATTTACCAGAGAACTGCTTTTGGATTACCTGCCCTACAGACTCCCCTCAGGGGACAACGTTTTGGTGGGGGATGATGGTATTTAGGGACGATGGAGGAAATTAGGGAGTTACATGAATAAAAGTAATGGACGAAGCAAGCGCTCTAAAAGCAGACTCATTTAAACAAAGAAACAAAAACAAAATACACAGTCTCACCCACCACCATACACAGTCTCACCCACCAAAATACAATTGATCATCCAAGAAATGTTTGGTGTCCAAAAGGTACTTATTTAGTTTAGCAAAAGAACCACACTTTATATCCAAGCGTTTTCAGACACCCCTTCTCATGAGTGAACTCATCTTCTTTAGGGCGCTCCATCAGTGATACAGTCATTCTATCACGCACACAGCTTGTGAATGGGGTAAAATGAATCAGCACTAGAAGGGGAAGTTATAGAGCAACCACACAGGTCACCATGAGCAAAGCCATGTATCACTTAGAAGGGTAAGAATCCGCCAGGCATTGTTCTATAGAACAGTGGATCCTCTGGACTGATTATCCAGCATTATCCAGTAATTCAGGATGTTTGGGAATGGCATTTGTGATCCAGAACTAATAATTCAACATCAGTACCAGACCTCACTAATGGTGCTGCAGTCATACATGCCTTTGAATGTGAAACTGCTGGGTTCACTGTTGTAGAGTTTCTGGGGAAACACACACACACACACACACACACATTTTTAGGCTAAGAGAAAAGACGAGGCGACGGATTTTTAGATCGCAGCAAAAATCAACAGTGCCTTCTTGTCTAGTGAACAGTGACACGTAGCTTTAAAACAACATAAGCCTACAGCAGTATAACAACAAGTGTGCTGGTGCATCAATTAGGTCACGACTGCTTGTGGACTCTCCATCACAAAAAGCATTTCTGTTTTTTTCTCTACGTTTTTTGTCATTTGTAGACATAGAACTAATTACACCACTGAAAATGGGAGGGACATATAAATTTGCAGGTGGTGACTAAGACATGATCTTGTCATGGTTGTAAGCTGACTATATCCCAGCAACTCCATTTAGTCCTGTTCTGTGCCATATTTCAAATAATATATGGGCCACAAGTGAGTGTTGTGGCCCGGATTCTGGGACTCATCAAGACAAAATATAGATCTTACATAACATACAAATTCTCTGCAAACACTGAAAGTTCTGCTAGAGCATGAGTAGACTGATAAATCAGTGTGATAGACTAATTATTTATCTCATCATTGTTAAGCTGCAGAGGGATGATGGGACCGACAGTCTACTCAGCAGTGGACATGCTCATGAATTATCATTGACTGATCCCGGGGGAAGTTGCCTATGTTATGACTGCACAGACACACAGACCCACAGAGACAAGAACAGTATAAAACATAAAGTCTAAATAAATCCAGTACAAACTCTGTAGAAAAACCTGAAATAAACTATTCTACATACACAAATGGGTATAAATACTATTGATAAGTAACTTACAGCTAAGAGTCTATTACTAATGTCACAAATAATGGTTAGGAGTATGTTATTGCACGAAATAGAGATCATTAGTAAGTTCAGTAATACTGACGTAAGTAGGGATTTATCACATGGTAAGACTACTGCACATAATAAGATACATAATTAAATGATTTACAGTAAGTACTTGACACATGTGTGTTTCATGACATGCCATTAACTGAAAACTGCCTAAATACCCATTTAGACCATTCAGGTCCAGAAAATAACAATTTCCAAGATTTTGATGAAATTGCCTGGATGTCTCTGCAGCTGGTTTGGACTAATCAGCAAAACTAGGCGTTCGGAACAAAATGCTGGAGAGGATTTTTACTTTCTGGTGAATTGTGCACCTCTGGATCTAATTTAGAGCATAGTCAAAATTGCAGCAACGGAGTTTTATAAAGCTCTCTTTCCTACTGGATGTATTTGAATTGTATTCTGAATAATTTACTTTTTTATGCATTTTAACAATATATTCCTCAATACATTTAGGACTGTGTATTCAATATTTAGTCATCACACTTATTCTGCCTAGCTCCATGTAATTACACTATGTTTAAATAGTACACTGAAACTGGCAATACTTCACTGAAATACAGTGTTCAGTGAAATGGAAAGATATTATGGATATGGCACCATATCTGAAAAAAAAATGCTCTCCAGGTGGGTTATGTTAACAATTGATCGCTACAACAGTTATTTGTACTGGGTTTCATAACGACAAGTTGTATAAATTACAAGAAAATACCCAGGTTTTTGGTGTGGGTTTTTTTGGATTAAGACTTGCAAATGAATTTCATTTTATATGAATATTTAACTAAGTACTGTATTACATTTAAACACTCACATTTATAATTCTAATTGTGTTAATGTAAAATGAGGACATAAATGCAGACCTAACTTCACCCTCACTTTCGCTGGTAGCATGTCAACAATATTATATGGGTTGGTTTTATTTAAGTAACGGAGGCAGCCTGGGATTTGTACAGGGGAGTTTGCGGGGTCGTAGGATCTTAGTGGGTGAAACACTGGCCTGTGAACCTAATGTCCACAAAGTTGCAGGTTCAAACCCCCTGCTTTCTACCACTGTGTCCTTGAACAAGACACTTAACCCTCAGTTGCTCCAGGGTGACTGTCCCTGTGACTAATGATTGTACGTCGCTCTAGACTAGGGTGTTGGCCAAATGCCCCTTTACATCTTTTTCATGTTACCACTGGTCTGTTCTATATAAGTATACAGAACTCTCTGTGTAACTTGGTTTAGGAGACACATTGACCTTCAAAGTCTTTGCAAGTCTCCAGCACATTCTGTAAACTCCTGATATGTGGAGCCTCTCAGGCCTTCTCCTCAGTTGGGGGCGATGAGTGTAACATCTTCTGTCCATCTCTTTTACACTGTCTCATTAAACAGCTGTAACAAAATGTACCTGCCTCATCAATGACTCTTAAAATAACCTGGGATTTTACAGCAAAATCCAACAGCAGTTCGCTATCAGGCAGACGTGTTCTTTTATCAGGACTCACTTCTACGTTCTCAGTTGTCTGAAATGACTGCCTGTAGCAGTGAAGGTTTGCTTGTTTGTTAGATTGTTTTCGTAGCAGAAAAAAAATGTTGGATCAGTTCTGTTATTTGCCATCTTTATACAAAACCTGATACAGCTTGGATCAGCTGTCAAAACAATTGAGATATTATAGACTGGGTTACTATTTTCTCACCAAGTTACCAGTTAATTAACCAGACCTACACTGTATCTACACAAACCGGCAATTGTATCAGATAATCTGCACTTTTCTGGTTTGAAGTTCTTGAATGTAGTCCACCTGTTACTGCATAATTTATCACACCCCCCCAAATCCCATTTGCTCGTTCAATTCTGACACAAATGACTGGTTGTTTATTTGGCTTTTTTTTCCTGCCCACATCACCACCTGCATGATGGGAGATACCAGGTGTGTTTGGCCAGAATTCCCACAAGATCAGTCTCCACTCATCAGCTGTGACTGCTCTGAGGTTTCAGATTTGATTATTATTGATGATTTCTACCACGACTCTTTGTCTGGGGTGCTGAAAGCTGGGGTGGTGAGTGTGTGTGTGTGTGTGTGTGTGTGTGTGTGTGTGTGTGTGTGGCTATGAGCTTTGGCTGTGATTCAGTACACATGTATAATCTAAACCAACCCCCACCCCTCTGTAGAAGAGTTTGTGGAGTGACTGTGTTGGAGGTAGAAGCAGGTGGTAGATGGTAAGGCTGAGTTTTCCTCAGAGATGCTGACAATTAATTATAAACTTATGTGTTGCAGCCATCATTTATGGTCAACTTCATCTTTCTGTGAAAAAAGGGAACAGAAATGTATAATAATAATAATAATAATAATAATAAGAAGAAGAAGAAGAAGAAGAAGAAGAAGAAGAAGAGGAAGAAGAAGAAGAAGCAGAAGAAGAAGAAGAAAAAGAAGAAATTTAAAATCCTTCAAAATATATGCTTCTAGATAGCTACCCCTACTTTGCTTCACAGTTCACTTTATGCAAGTGCAACACAAGTCTTCTGTCCCTGTTAAGTCTGTAAGCACTATTAGCAATTAAGCTAAACCTGCTACATTAATTAAACCGAAAAACCAATGCACTTTCCCTCTTCCTCTAAATCTCTACATGAACTGTTACCTCGTCATATTATACATAAACTATATGGACAAAAGTATTGGGACACCTGACCATCACACAAACGTAATGACATTGCAATCAAATACATAGACTTTAAAATTGAATTAATCCCACTCTTTGAAGCTATACCAGCTTCCACTCTTCTTGGAAGGCTTTCCACAAAATTTTGGAGTTTCTGTGGGAATTCAATAATTATGTGGTGTGGCCCCAAACGTTTGTGTTTTGCCAGTTCCTTTAAACACTGGATTTGGTCCATGTAGGACTTCAGTTATGGTTGGAAGGTTTTATAGACTATTATTCTTCATATGCAGGGCAAAGCATTTTCCTGTCACACACCAGTCCCAGATTCATATTTGTGTTCAATGCTTCATTTCAAATGGCTTGTGTGTTACTGCCTTCCCATGGAAATCCAAACCATGTAGCCCCTGATGAACAGTTATTGTGCTGATGTTACCTCTGGAAGTGGTTTGGATCTCAGTAGTGACTGCTGCAACTGAGGAGGGGTGATTTCAGGACTTTATCGTCTTATTCTGTGAGCTTGTGTGGCCTACCGTAGTGAAAGTATTTAGTGTTTGCTGTATGCTTGATTTTATGCACATGTTTACAATGAGTATGGCTAAAATAGCCATGCTCACTAATTAATAGGGGTGTCCACATACTTTTGACCCTGTGTAATAACCTCTGACTTTTTCTTTTTTACAGGGTTTGGTAAGGCGTGTAACTTAGCTGGCAGTGACTTGTTTGAAAGCAGATGTTGATTTGAGTCTAGCTTCGCAGGTATAAAGAACAGATATGGACTACTTGAGGGACTACTTTGGCTCGCTGGTCTAGGGGTATGATTCTGGCTCCAGGTACGAGAGGTCCGGGCTTCAAATCCCAGACAAGCCCTAGCTTTCTCATGCAAATCAAATTGTGAAGAGTTCAGTGTGCTTCCTTTCCTATTATAATTGGGGCCTAGTGGCCTAGTGATTAGGGAGCTACCCCTGCAATCAGAAAGTTGTGGGTTCGCAGCCCAACACTGCCAGTGTCATCACTGAGGTACCCTTGAGCAAGGTACATTCCCCACACACTGCTCCCTGGGTGGCCCCCCACTTAACCTGGTGAATGGAGAAAGAATTTCAGATTGTTCACACTGTGTGCTGTGCTGTGGCGTGTTCACGCGTGACTATAAGGGGCCACTTTACTTTACTTAAGCACTCATGTATTGTTGCTCTGGATAAGAATGTCTGTCATAAATGTAATCTTTCTTTACATGTCAGTAACACTGAACTCTTCACACAAGCAGAAGCTGTAAATGTGAATAAAAGCATATAAATATAAACATAAATGTGCTACTGTTTCTTTTAGCACTGCTGGGATCTATAATTACACACCCACTGGATTAATTGGCTCTGTTCTAAATTCAACATCAGTTCACTTCCTTCACCTGCTGGCAACAATTCACCTTATAATAGACATTATCAGGATGGAAAGGTCGTTTCGAAGGAGGTTTTGCTCTGAGCACTTCATCAGTAATCACAGAAGAGCTCAAGACATCAGTACAATTAACAGTCACTGTGCAGGAGGGCCTGCAATTAAAACTAGTGGAGCGCCTGATATTGTTTAGTGATAAATTTGCATTTTAAAGCTGCATTTTATTATCCACTGCTCACAGCATGTGCAGTACTGCTTGTCCCCAGAATATGTCCTGTAATAAAAAGGTGAAATAATAAGAAGTGAAAGAAAAAAATCAAATGTGAAGGCTAATTTAAAGGAACATTGCAGCATTTTTAACCTAATCTCTCTATGCGGCCTATTGTTACCATATGCATATTCATTCATTCATTCATTCACTTTGTGTAACCGCTTATTCCTTACTAGGGTCGTGGGTACCTAGAGCCTATCCTGGGTTCTATGAGCACGAGGCAGGGACTGTGTGTGTGTGTGTGTTTGTGTGTGTGTGTGTGTGTGTGCACCCACTTTAGGGTGCACACACACACCATTCACTCACACACTCACACCTACGGTCCATTTAGAATCCCCAGTTCACCTGACAAGCATGTCTTTGGACTGTGGGAGAAACTGAAGACTGCGAGGAAACCCACACCATCAAGATGAGAACATGCAAACTCCATACACACACAAGACCAAGACCCGGATTCAAGCCCCCAACCCTGGAGGTGTGAGGTAACAGTGCTACTCACTGCACACCATGCATATATATGAACTATATTCATGATATATGTCTCTGTACCTAAAAAAACAGAAACTCAGTTGACTTGAAATCACTTTTTATAGAAGCCACTGATCTGAATTCAATCAGTACAGGGGCGTGTCTACGGGGGGCTGGGGGGGGGGCAATGCCCCCCAAGGGACAAGCCCTGCACCCCATGAGGCTGGGGCGTGACCATGGGGGGCCTGG
>JBBPCX010033309.1:0-15939 GCA_037974365.1 Hydrocynus forskahlii | reverse complement strand
CACACGCACACATACACACGCTCACATAGACATACAATCTCTCTCTCTCTTTCTCTCTCTCTCTCTCTCTCTCTCTCTCTCTCACTCTCACTCACACACACACACACACACACACACACACACACACACAGGCACTCACATACACACGCACACAAACGCGCGCGCCAGCATAGCCACTCTGAGAAACGTGAGCATAAGTGAGTGTGCGTAAGTGGCTCACACACAAGTAATTAATGTGTAATAATAGTATGTAGTATGTAATTATGCTAACCGTTGTGTAAAACAGCACCACCGTGTTTTTAAGAACTTATTTATGGATGAAATGATATATGTTTGTTAATGAACCCATGCTTCCTGAGCTTCCTGATTGCTGCAGCCCTTTGCCAGAAAAACGTCTTACAGGGCTTGTTTTAATTAGACTGTATCTTCTGTTCTCTTAAAATGAAAGCAAAGGTACATGTACGCTGCACTGAAAATGTTAACACATGACAGACCAGATACTCTTCAAAAGAATACATAAAAAATAAAACGAGTATTGATGGAAACAATCAGATATTGAAGGTGCTCTGTGGGTTGGCCATCACAAACTTCAGAACAAACCTCTAAAACGTGCATAGATTTTTTTTTGTTCATAGCCATGGCATATCAAAGGCGTGTCGTGTGCGTTTCATTTATATCGATTTTAATCTGTTCTTTGATCTATTTGGTCCTGTATGCCATGGGTAGGCTAAAAATTATAATGAAAAATAAAGTAAAGTAACGGTGCTATTTTTATCATGGATATCATAGTCATTGTAGATTAAAAACATTTCAATATCACTGTTACTGATATATTGTATGTTACTACCATTAAAAGATAATATATTGTCCAGCACTGAGATGCTCTAGAGCAGTATTGCCCAGTCCTGAAGTAGCTCAGCCCTGCATGCTTTAATATTTTTCCTGTTTCAACACACCTGATTATACTCGGTGGATAGTTAACCTCCTGTAATATCAGATCTATTATATCCTAAGGCTTATTGATCAGTTACTAAATGAAAAAAAAAACCCAAACTGTCTGGATTATACAAATTCATGGAAGAGTGTAGTAAATATTTGGACCCACTGCCAGGTCCCGGACATTTATAAACGATGACATTAAAGTGCGCTAGGACTGGCTTACAGCACTTAGATTAAACTAAGCCTAGACTAAAATGGTAATTCTCTATAGGCTTTATGTATGAGAAACTGATCCTGAATATGACGGATAGAAACACTGGAGTTTAGAAGCACTGTGCATATACATCAGTGTCATTCAGGTTTGTGATATGTTGAATGTTTGTGTGCATCAGGCTGTGAAAGTCGAGTGTGTAACCCTCGTATGGGTAACCTGGCTGTGGGGAGGCACCTGAGCACCAACACCCAGTGTGGCTCCTCCTCTCCTGAGTACTTCTGTAACTATGATGAAAACAGCTGTGTGCCACAGTGCGGGGTTTGTGACCCGGCAGTGGCAGAGCAGGCTCACCCGCCCAGTGCGATGATGAACTCGCCCTTCAGGCGCCCCCCCACCTGGTGGCAGTCTGCCCGAGATGCCGTCACAGAGATACTTCAGCTGGACCTGGAGGGGGAGTTTTACTTCACTCACCTGATCCTAATCTTTCGTTCACCTCGGCCAGCCGCGATGGTGGTGGAACGCTCCCAGGATTTTGGCCAGACGTGGAGCACACTGCGCCTGTACGCCCAAAACTGTAGCAGACAGTTTGGGGTGGAGGACGGCCGCGAGTGCACAGAGAAGTATTCATCAGCACAGCCCTGCAGCGGCGGAGAGGTAGGAATATGTGCACTGTTGTTTATGGTGTTTAACAAAATAGCCATTTTGTTTCTGTGCCTTTAAGACTGATTTGCAAATGAGTTCTGTTCTGATTGGACGCCCTGTATTCCACCTCATTCAAAAGGCAGCCTGGGCTGAAGGACATGCCCGTCCATTCTGAAGGACTTATGACTTCAGAACACATGGGCATGCTGTAGGCTGAATAGGCGAATATGTGTAATTGTGTTGGATTTTGTGACATCACAAATAGTTCATCCAAAGTTGTCTGGTTTCCATATATGGACGTCATGTTTTGAGGAGCAAACAGCATATTTTTAAAATCTTAACAATAAACAAGATCTGCATCAAGATGTATTTTTTTTTATTTTGTAGAAGGAAGAAATGTGGTTTTCCATAACAAGGTCCCTTTAAGGTTTTTGTTAATATTACTTAAAACTTTGTGTCCTTATTTATTTAATTAATTTTAGGAAATTCCACAGATATCAACTGACAACTGACAACTAACTCTCTTGTCCTTAAATACATTAACTAACACTGGCATCTGTTTAATTATTTTGTTAAGAAATTATATACATATATCACACACAAAATTTCCAAATCTGTCAGGTTCTGATACACCTGAGGGACCTCTGACTTCTTATTTCTTGTGTGTATGTGTGGGTGGGTGTGAATCTGTAGGTCATCTATCGTGCCCTCTCCCCCTTGGACGCATTTGACCCCTACAGTGCGGTGGCTCGTGCCCAGCTGGGTATTACCAACTTGCGTGTGCGTCTGCTGCAGCCCCAGCAGTGCCCGTGCCAGCTAAAAGAGGGCAGTGCCAACCTCCCCACTGCCCCTTATGCCATCTACAATCTCATTCTAAAAGGAACATGCCTATGTTATGGCCATTCTGACCAGTGTGACCCTGCAAGTGGCTACCATCGCGCCCACCACATGGTGAGTAGAGTGACTGTGACTGTGAATGGTGCCATGATCAGACACTTGTATATTTAGTGGTAGTGTTCAGTATCCAGTATTATGTGATTACTGGCAGGCATCAAATTTTCTTTTATTAAAGAAATAAAGAACCAGGGTGGATTTTTGACAAAATGTAGTGCCTTGACCTGATTTTATGGTTGTGTTCATTCAGACAAAGGCTGAACATAAAATACATTACCTTCAACCTGCCAGGTTCACCTCCTTCACATAGCGCCTCAGCTAAAAGAAAGTATATGTACACTGATCAGCCACAAAATTAAAACCACTGACAGGTGACGTGAATAGTGCCGATTGTCTTGTATTAGGCAGCAAGTGAACTGTCAGTTCTTGCAGTTGTTGGAAGCAGGAAAAATGGGCAAGTTTAAAGGTTTGAGCAACTTTTAAAAGGGCCAAAATGTGATGGCCAGATGATTGGGTAAGAGCTTGTACAAAATGTCAAGTCTCGTGGGAGTTCCCGGTATATAGTGGTTAGTACGTACCAAATGTGGTCCAAGGAAGGACAACTAGTGAACTGGCCGACAGGGTCATGGATGCTCAAGGCTCACTGAAACATGGGGTGCAAATTGCAATTTGCACCAGTCAGTGATCATGCTGACCCCTGTTCACAGCCGAACTGAGGGAGTCAAAGGCGTGGACTTGGCCTCCAGATTTTGAGTATCTGTGGGATCTGATAAACAGCTAGTCCAGTTGTTTGAGGCTCCATCTCACAGCTTGAACTATCTGCTGCTATCACACCTTCAGAGGTCTTCTGAAATTCATTCCTTGATGGGTCATAGCTGTTTTGGCAGGATGTGGGGGATGTACACAACATGATGATAGGTATAAGTGCTGTATAAAAAAACTGTATGTGTTTGCTCATGAGTCACTAACCTGTTTTTTTTTAAAAGATATTTTATGCTTCAGCGTGGTTACAGGCCCGTTTGACCCCTTTTGTCTTGCTCTTTTACACGTTCTCCTTTCTTTCCCTCTCTTCTACGTGTTTTACTCTGTTGATTATATAAGCAGTGTTCGTTGTGCAGCATGCCTCTCTCTGTGGTTACATTATTGTAAACCCAAACTCTTGATAGAAGGACTGTGATTAGGAGACCGATAAGAAAGCCAGACAGGAAGGAGGGAAGGAGAGTGGACTGAGATGCAGAGGAAAAAGTGCAGCAAGGACAGAAATGGAAGGAAAATGACAGGAAAATTGCATGCCACTTTCCCCCAATCCACCCTTGTTTGCCCCCTGTAATCAGAGATTAATGGCAATTAGTGGTACACATTGCACACACACACACACACACACACACGTACGAAGACTGGGCCCAGGGAGGTTCAGACCGTTTGATCTGAAAATCCAGACAAAACACCCCCTTCCCCATGCCAGCCCAAACTCACAGCATTCACTATATGGAAACAAACTGACATCATAGGCATCCAGATATGAATGCATACATGGCTTGTCTGTCCACACTTTCACTCACAACTCCCTCTGCAAACACACACCCTCTGTGCTTCCTGCAGGAATGTTTGGATTACCACATTGGATATGTGTATGTGTATTATTTATGTCCTTATGATGATAAATATTTGGAACATGCTTGTGATGCCAGTTACTTTGAACTCTCCCTGCTTCCAATTTTCTTTCTTTCCTCACTCAACTCAGTTTGTTTTTCTTTCTTCTGTGTGTTCCTGCTCCCATCCTTGTTTGTGAGCAGGCAGATGAGTTGGCCAGGTTGAATTCAGACTTTCCGAAACAAAAACTCATACAGTCTCCTAATTTCGGATAGTCTGAATGGAGGGGTGTAGCATGAAATAGTAATAAATTGACCTTGTCTTTGAATGTGTTTGTTTGAAGGATTGTGTTGAGGAACTGGGTAGCATGGTGTGAAAGATTAAGGCAATCTGTCAGTGTTCTTTCTAGCACCCAGGAGTGAATGTTTTCAGGGAGGGTGAGCAGTGTGATACGCCAGCAGTTGTAGCACACTACCTCTGCCATCTGCCATTCCAAAGGCAAACCCCCTGACTTCCACACAACATTGAAGAGATGTGTCAGCCATGACAGCCCAACAACAAAGGCTTTAGCTTTTTGGGGCTAACTTCACCCACTCCCATTGGCCTTCCACTGAGAAGTTTCCCAACTGCCTCAGTGACCTCTGCCAGGAAAATGGCTGGTGAGCCACCTGATTCCTCTGGCCTGGCCTTCTCCTCGGAATTCATGTCTGAATTCCCCATCACATCCTTAGACAAAGTCAGAACCTCTCCATCCCCTCTAAAAACAGCCTGGATGAAGCCCTGCCTGCCACTTAGACAAAGTCAGAACCTCTCCATCCCCGCTAAAAACAGCCTGGATGAAGCCCTGCCTTGTCTAATGGTATGCCAGACCTCTTTGAGGCCACCCAAAAGTCCTTTACTGTGGCCTCCCCAAACTCCTCCCACATCCAAGCTTTTGGCTATTATCACTGCAGCCCCTTACCTCTGATGGTACCTCTCAGCTGAGCTCTGCAGTCCCCTGATAAAGACAAAGACTCCTTCTTCAGCCTGAGCATCCCTCGCGGATGGTGTCCACTACTGGGTTCTTGGGCTGCCACCACAACGGGCACAGATGACCATCTGGCCAGAACTCATGGCTGCTGCTTTAACAATGGAAGTTTTGAACAGGGTCCATTCGGACTGCATGTTCCGTCCTCACTCTGGATTTGAAAGAAACTCCCCTGAAGTGTGCCTCTCTCGTCGGACAACTCCAGAGAAGGACAGCGTTATCCAGTCCAGCCCCCATCCAGAGGTTTGGCTCCAGAGCCAACACTGTGTTTAGAAGTCATATCTGGTTGCTAACACTCACCCTCCCCACAGGCTCCAGGTCCTTTCCCTCAGAGAGGGGACATTCCACAGACCACTAAACAGTTTTTGCACTGTAGGTCCAGCCACAGGGGCCTCCGCCCCAACTCACCAACCATTTGGCATCACACCTGCCCCCAGGTGACTGGCCAGACACCATGACAGGTCTGACCACAAGGCACTCACCTATGTGCTCCCCTCCTGTGCCTGGCTCCAGGAGGGGGCCTCAGTATCTCCTTTCTGGGAGTGAGGTGCCTTTATTCCTAAGATAACTGTTATTTAGCCTAGAGCTAAAGGTGTACTTCTTCTGTAGTGGTGATAATGAATGCTAATTTCGTTGTACTGTCTTTCCTTCTCAGGTGCATAGCAAGTGTGTATGTCGACATCACACAGCAGGTGATCACTGTGAAAGATGTGATGGCCTCTATAATGACAGACCCTGGAAACCAGCCAATGGCCTAACTGGAGAAGCTCACCAATGTATTAGTGAGTCTTCCTTCCTTCCTTGTTTCCTGCCTTCCTCCCTTCCTTCCTTCATTCCAGCTCAACAACACTTTGCCAGTCATGGTGCCAACATTTTTCAGGAGTGTACTAAAGAAGGCTAACCACTGTGTACTAATTTGTGTGTGTATGCTGTGTGTATAGAGTGCAAGTGTAATGAGCATGCAGAGAGCTGTCATTTCGATGTGAGTGTGTGGTTTCGATCTGGTCAGCGCAGTGGGGGTGTGTGTCACTGCCTGCACAATACAGAGGGTCGACACTGCCAGCAATGCCAGAAAGGCTTCTACAGACATCCTCAAAGACCACTGACTGCTGTGGACTCCTGCATACGTAAGACACACACACACACACACACACACATATGCACACATCAGTACAGGGGTTAACATGGTACCAAGTCAAACATTACATTCATGTAATTACTTGTAACACAGTTGTTGCAGTTGTGTGTGTCTGCTGCTTGTGACAGCTGACTGTGTGATTCAGTCTGTGAATATGAACAGTATGGCATGTGTATGGGGGAAAACTTAACACTGCCATACACTCCATAAGCAGTCTGTCGAATAATGTAATCTGCTAATTTGGAACTTCCAAATCACCAAAACAGGCCAGGCTACATTTTTACTTGGAAACAGTTCTGTAAGCTTTTCATTATAGTTATATAGATTTTATCTGAGGCAGCCGTTTTTGTACTCCTTCTACTGTTCATACATTATTAGCCATTCAGTTAAAAAAACTTTAACTTTAAACTCAGAGCAGACAAAGGATATTGACAGGCCTAATGTTTACTGTGACTGGCTGTTTCTTTCTAAATAAAGTACAGAAAGGACTATTGCATTTTCTTCATATTTTCCAGTTTGTTCTTTTTTGGGGGTTTTAGGGTTTTATAGAGTAAATTTTTTTCCAGGCAATATTTTTCCAGGCAATAACCAGTGATCCCTCAGTTTGAAAGAAGTATTGAGCAATTTGTAATGAATTGCTTTTTTGATTACCTCAGCACTGACACACACACCTTTACTTTGATCTTTACACTCCAAACTAATCTCTGATACAAAACTCATTTAATGGTTTAAGAGAACTATACCTTTTTTTCTCCACTTCAAGCTCTAATTAGCCTTTTATTTCTCTCACACATCCAGTGCTGTTATAGTGTGTGTGTGTTTGTGTGGGTAAATGGATTCAGGCCAGTATGATGTCAAAGTTCAGGAACTCTACATTTTAGCTAATATATTAGCCCACACAAACATACACACCCACACAAGGCTGTTTGGCATGGAGCACTATTCCAGCTCGGAATGCTGATGGCTCTTATAACGAGCTGAGACACGCAGAATAACAAGAGTACTGATGGGTCCTTGGCTGTGTGTGTGTGTGTGTGTGTGTGTGTGTGTGTGTGTGTGTCAGAGAGAGAGAGTGTGAGGTTTCCATTTCAGCCAAGAACTGACCAAAACAGCGCTCTTGACGTATTCTGCAGCGGTTTTGTGGTATTGTGTGATGACAAACATTGTTTATGGACGTAAACCCAAACACCTACCCTGGCAAACGCAGATGCATGTAACCGGTTTAAGTTGGATCATGTCCCCTCCTAAGATCATGCAAAGACAGTGATGTATTTCCTCAGTATGTCTGTCGTGTAAAGTGGCCATTTGTTCATGTGTTAACACACCACAGCACACAGCGTGAACACACAGCACGCTGGTCACAGTCCGTGTGGTTATTAAGTCTGATTGACTTCATAATGCAGATTCAGTTCGAGGCAGAACAGACAGATGGTCCAGAATTTCATTAGATTAAAGTTGGACGTCATTGACCTTTATCTGGTACAGAGTGTCTGTTTTGTGTGTGTTCGTGTGTAGGGCTGAGGCGAAGTTTCCTGTTGTGGTGGTGTCCGTGGCCCAGCCTGCTGCAATGTTGCTGTCAACAGATCCTGCTCTTCTTTGGTTGATTGCAGACGAAGGCAGGTTGAGAAAATGTCACATTTGCTGAAACATGTTCCCTCTGGTTCCAGGAGCATGATATCGAGACTCCCCACGGAGTTCTTCACGTCACTTTGAGGGGAACGCCCAAAGGCAACCGGCCCGTGATCCTCACCTACCACGACATCGGCCTCAATCGTGAGTCCTCCGTCAAACATTTTCAAGAACACCGAACCCAAGACCCTGTCTCAAACGTCTTCAGCTGCAACTGACCTAAAGCTGTGGTTTGCAAGGCCTCCCTCTCTACACGCCTCCCACAAAACCACACAAAAGCTTTCTTCACAAGTTGACGGCAGAAATGTGAAGCTTTTAGAGCATAAAAATAATGATGTAATGTTTAATGCTCATAAAATGCTGGACTTTTGCTTGTAATGATTTCACTGACATCGAATAGTCATTTTGAAAAATGTTTTTTGAAGAGCCAGCCAACAATTCCCTGAATTAATCAAACCACTGTTCTAGAGGATTTGCCCACGTAAAGTCAGTATGGAATGAACAGTGAAAACAATTGTGCAGGTTGCTGGTGCTGTTAAACGCACACCTCATTTTTTTAATCTCATGAAGGGCAGAAAAGGTCATCATGATAGGAATCTTACAAGGTATTCAAAGACATTCTAGCTGATTACTGTCCTGCCCCGGTTTTGGAGCACATCTGGCCATGCTGTCTAGCTTAGGTAGAAATAAGAGATTGAGAGAAAACTTCTTTGGCTGGATTTGGGCCACTGGAGCAGGGCTACAAAATGGTGGCCTGATGACAGAACAAAGGTAAGAGCAGCAAAAACAATAGAATAAAACCTTTACAACATTACAGTATAGTATAAAAAAGGGCACTAAACAAATAGTACAAAAAATATAAATCTGGACATTTGTGTGTATGCAAATATGTATATATAAAGCTATAATGTGTATGTGCACATTAGGTATATGTAGATATGTTTGTGTGTGCATAGATAGATAGATAGATAGATAGTTATAGATATATAGAATGTATGTGTATGTATTAACACAGAGACTGATAAACATACCCTGAATGAAAGTTTTTAACTCAGAAAGGCTGTACAAAATGAAAATAAATTCGTAACTTAGACAAGTAGCAAGAGACTTGATGGACTAGTGAATGGTTTATAAATATTTTACACTTGGTATTTAACAATACAGAGCATTAGTCTGGTCTCAGCAGAAGGTACTAGATTTGAGGGCAAAAAACATCTGATTCAAATCTATAGCATGTATTTATAGCCAGAAATAGCATGCACTGACATTGTCATATCTTTTTTCTTTCTATGGGCTAGTGCAGTAGTACAGTAACTCACATAATGATGTGGAATTTTTAAGTTAAAAAGGTCATTTTAAAGCTCGGCAGTTTTTGAAGAAGAATTTGATACTCAGTATTTATATATTGGTATCGGAAAAGAGTTTAGGATCATATTCTGATGCGCTGTTAGATTGGGACATCATTTGAAAAAACTTTGCCACAGTTTTTCTTCAAAGCTGGTTGTTGGTGGTTTATTTTATGTGTGTTTTTGTTGCACATTGCAGATAAGTCATGCTTCAACACACTGTTTAACTTCGAGGACATGCAGGAGATTACGGCGCACTTCGCTGTGGTCCATGTTGACGCTCCGGGTCAACAGGAGAGCGCGCCACCTTTCCCCACCGGGTAACGGCTACTACTCAACATTAACTCAGCGGACAGACAAAGTAACACAGGTTCCAGATGAGACAGGAATAGACCTAGATCAGTAACAGCTGTTAGGCTGGTGTGTGTGTGTGAGATTGATTTATATTTTTTAACCATATGAAAATCAGTACAGTGTGGTTTGGTCTCTGGAGGGGCAAGTAACAAAGTTTCTGAAAAAGATGTCAGAGTGGTCCTTTCTGTATAGTCACGCATGAACACACCAAAGCACAGCACAGAGTGTGGACAGTGTGAAATTCTTTCTGCATTTAACCCATTTAACACATTCACCAATTGAAACAGTGGGCAGCCAGTGGCACAGCAGCCGGGGAGCAGTGTGTGGGGACGGTACATTTACATTACATTTACGTTTACGTAAATTTAGCCAACGCTTTTGTCCAACGCGACTTCCATTCCCTAACTACAGGGGGCTGTCTCCCTGGAGCAACTTGGGGTTAAGGGTCTAGCTCAGGAACACAGTGGTGAACCCATGACTTGTTGGGCCAGAGGCAAATCTCCTACCCACTAAACCACCACCTCCACCCCTCAAGGGTACCTCAGTGGTGGCACTAGCAGTACTGAGATATGAACCCATGACCTTTTGATTGCAGGGGCAACTCCTAAACCAATAGGCTAGCAGGTGCCCCATGAAAAGGCTACATTAAGCATGAGAACAAGCGTATGATTGAAAGATATATGGTGTATACTCCTTGTATACATCAACACAAATAGTTGTATATATGTCATGTCAATTAGCCAAGAAGACCTGTAGATCAACATTTGAACACTAATGTTTGATCTAGCTGTCCAGCTGGCAGCTAATATTATCTGATGGACTTCCCAGCTGTCCCATAGAACCGACATGGACTGGGCAAGCCAGACGACATCTAGCATGAAAACACATGATTAAAAAACGTATTGTCTATATCACCTTAAATTGTTGTTTATATGACACTTCAACTTAGTTGAGACAAATGTAGATCATAATTTAAACACTAATTTTGAGCTGACCAGTTAACCACTAATGTTATCTGAAGGTTTTGAGACCAAGTACTAATTGCTGCTACATGATGTGTTTCTTTACATCCCGGGAGATGTTAGAAGAAGGGAGGTAATTAAACTGTAGAGCACACCCAATTCAGTGTCTATGCCGTTTCCTGACAGCTGACTGGTTGATTTTGCAAATAGCTTGCTTGCCCCCCAGCCAGCAGTGGTGTTTTCCTGCATGTGAATGGATCACGCAGCCAGCGCAGGCCAGGCACTGACCGGCTACAGCACTGCACCACAATTACACTTACTACTAACAGGATAACAGGACATTCTTACTGTTTTTGCATCCACACACCTAACTTTTGCTGCAGTGGAAGCCTATTTGTTTGTTTTGTTTTATTTTTTCATCCCCCATAATGTTATCTATGAAATAGATGAGCAAGTAGACGCAAGTGAAGCTTGTTTTTCAGAACATTTGTTAAGAAATAGGATACACTTTGGGATACCTAGCGATAGATAACCTTCAAGACCTACCCGTTCCGCTTTTCAGCTGTTTGCACACATGTGCATATATTTTTATTCAAATGGTATGTTAAGTTTTTTCCCCCAAGCATCAGTTGCGTATGTGCGACTCACTCACACCCTCATCTCCCTCAGGTATCAGTACCCTACGATGGATGAGCTGGCTGAGATGGTGCCATCAATCCTGACCCATCTGAAGTAAGTCTCCCTGAGATGGAGGTTTCATACTCCTCTGGAGACCTTCCTGGTGTAGAACAGGCCTGTTTAGTTCAGCTCTTAGAAGGCTGGCATCCTGCAGTGTTTGGTGATTTTCCTGCTCAGACATATCTGACTCAGTTTAAACAATTGTGTAAGCAGAGGAATTGTCAGATTGAGTCTTTGGCCCTTCAAGACCATAAGAGAATAGCCTTGGTGTAAAAAAAAAACCAAAACAAAAACAGCAAAACAGATGTAGGCATGAATTTAACATTTAGACCAGCGGCCCCCAACCTTTTTTGCGCCATGGACCCATTTTTATGTAAAACAATATCTTCACGGACCAGTATAGATACAACAAAAAATCAAAGTGCGTTTGTTGTTTACTCATTTTTACTAGCTTCCGGGGTACATTTTTGCTGTACCGTATCACGTAACCGAGATGAGCGTTTTTTTTTTTTTTTAACAAAATAAAAGATCTTTCAGACGCTGATAATCAATAAAATATTTTTATTTTGTCCTTCTGTGCAGCCCAATGGTTGGGGACCTCTGGTTTACACAGTTATCTTTAATTACTGGACTGGGTGATTTACTTGTGTGTATTAAACCTTTTGTAGGATCAACAGTGTGATTGGCATCGGTGTTGGCGCAGGAGCCTACATACTCTCCAAGCTGGCCGTAAGTGTGCTCTTTTAAAAGTTGAATCTTGTAGTGTTGACCACTGGGTGAGGACACATGTGTGCAGCTCATAAGAAAACGGAGGTTAAGTGTGGACAGGAGGTAATACGGGGGTTATGTGGGGTTACTGTGATGAGTGGAGATTATTTGAATCCCTCTGCACTCATTCGGGCTGTCCACAGTCTGCAATTAGAGCTAAACCGCGAAACCCGTTCTGCTCTAGCTGTGTTGCTTAATCTCAGTTTGATCACATATACATACACACTCACAGTCTCGCACTCTAGTGCATCCGAGTGCAAGTGTGAAATGTTAGTTTTTTACCTCGCTCCATGTATTTTGAGACTCAGGCCTCAAAACAGACACACAAGACTTACGTGAGTAAATGTGTGTGTAAATATTTCAGACATTTGTCAAGTGAACTCTCTTGTTTCCAGCAGAACATAATTAGTCCGTATGGAGATAAAGAGGATTTACTCAGATTAGCTGAGGAATGCGGGCCGACTCAGGCCCTCTGCACCCGGCCCCACTACAATTCCTTTTTTTTTTAAGCCAGTATTTTAATACTGACTCCAGTCTAGTGTAATAGCTTGCCCTATCTCTCTATATACTGATGTGTAGGCATACACAATGCAATTTCTCCTTTCGTAATTAAAGGAGAGTGCCAGGATGTTATATGAATACGTATCACGGGGATAGAATTTTGCAGATATGTCAATTGTGGTTAATTATAGTGCGGCACATTCACACTGTGGGGGTGCAGAATAGATTTCTGTAAAGTACACTGTGCTGTGGGTATCTCTCTCATTATCTAACTCTGTGTCTGTATCAGTATGCTCATGCAATAAGCATGGACAGTTTTGTGGTAGCGATGTCGTCCATTTTGTCCTGTGATCCCTGTAACGTTCATTTCTGCACTCACAAGCCGACGTAGTTGGACATTGTCAGACAGTAGATTGCAATACATTTTCACACTCGTCTTTGTTTCTGTTTCCTAGCTGAACCAGCCTGCTCTGGTGGAGGGACTGGTCCTTATTAATGTGGACCCCTGTGCAAAAGGCTGGATGGACTGGGCTGCTTCAAAGGTAAACAACAGATATAGTCTAAAAAAAAGTAGGTGTTACAGATAGTGGCCTTAACTAGATCTCTCAAGAAGGTAGCTCACCAGGGCTGGTGACTGTTGATGTAAAACCATATTGAATTGAAAAAAAACGACATATTAAATGTTCTGAAAGGTTACCGTTATTTTGGAAAATGCATTGGAAAATGCTCATTTTACATTTGATGCCAGCAGCATATTTAAAGAAAAGTTGGAACAGAGACATGTTTACCACTGTGCTGCATCACCTCTTCTTCTACCAAAACTCTGTAAACATTTAGGAACTGAGGAGACTAGAGTTTCGAATGTTTGTCCCATTTTTGCCTGGTACAGGATTTTGCCACAGTTCATGGTCGTCTTTGTTTTCTTTCATGTTTCATGGTGCACGCAGTATTTTCAGTAGGTGAGAGATTTGGACTGCAGTCAGGCCAGTTTAGCACCCGGACTCTTCTATGGAGCCACGCTGTTGTTAATACATGCAGAATATGGTTTGACGTTGTTTTGCTGAGGTACGTCAGGCCTTCCATGAAAAAGATGTTGTCTGGATGTTGCTCCATAATTGGTGCATATTGTTAAGCATTAATGGTCCCTTCCCAGATGTGCAGGCTACACACATTATGTGCACCAATTGATCCCAGTCATGGATGCTGGCTTTTGAATTGTGCACTGATAGTCCATTTCCTCTTTGATTTCCAAAAAGAATTTTAGATTTAGATTTTTCAGACCACAGGACAGTTTTTGCACTTTGCCATCCACCCTAAACGAGCTTGGGCTCAGAGATGGTAGCATTGTTTCTGAATAACTGATTCGTATATATGTAGTCTTGCCTTTGCATAGTAGAGCCTGCAAAGAAGGGAGCTTGGAATTGTGGATGCAAAGACCGTGGTTCCTGAGCCCATGCAGTAATTTCAGCTACTGATTTGTATCTGTTTTTAATGCATTTCCACCAGAGGGGCTGAAGATCACAGCCATCCTGTCTTTTTCTCGTCTCTTTTTTGTGCCTTGTGTACTTAGATTTCTCTAGATTCTCTGACTCTTCCAATGATATTATGTAACGTACATGATAAAATCTTCAGTTCTTTATACTTCATCGCAATTTTATGTTTAGGAACATTATTCTTAAATTGTTGCACTATTTGTCTGCATAGTCTTTCACAGAGTGGTGAACCCCTCCCCATCTTTACTTCTGAGAGATGCTGCCTCCCTAGGATTCTTCTTTTACGCCCAATCCTGTTACTTACATGTTGCTAATTAACCTTTTTGTTCCACCTTTGTTGAAACACGTTACTGGCCTCAAATTCAAAGTGAGCATATCATTTTCCTGGTTCAGGCGACTGGGCCGCCAGCAGGACTGTTTGTGTTTCACTAATGTTTTTTATAATGGATCAGGCTGCATGCTTCCACTGCCAAAACCTGTGTCTAATTTTTGCTTTGTGATTACTCTTTCAGTGTAGTCTCATTTAGTTTAGATCAGTATGTGCTTTGGTAAATAATTCTTGAACAGTTAATTAATCGTAAACCATCCCATTCTGTTGTTTTCTATCGTGCATCCCAGTTATCTGGATGGACCAGCAACCTGGTGGATATTGTGATGGGACATCATTTCAGCACAGTAAGTCTATTAAACCGTTCTTTGCCTTCAACACCACACTGTTGTGAGAGAGCCGTTAATGGTGAAGATTATAAAGGTACATCTAAAATAATTACTGACTGTTTTATTGACCATATTAAAAAATGCATTCGTTTCTCATATAGGTTTTACAGAATGTATGATTTACAATCAAATATGACAATTTGAAGTGTCAGTTTTGTTCAGTAAATAACTTTGTGATTATATGAATTACCTTTGAAATGGAGCTTTTCAGTAAAAGTTTAATCGGGGGTTGGGGGGTGTGAGATGGACGTTTTGCTCCTTTTTGAAGTTACCCTGTGTAAAGATAACTGTGATACAGAGCTACAATAAGAGACTGGTGTTCTGCCTTAGGATGAACTGACAGAGAACCAGGAGATCATTCAGACATACCGTCTACACATCGCTCAGGACATCAATCAGGACAACCTGGCACTCTTCTGCAACTCCTACAACAGGTATGGAGTAATGATCTAGGCACTGTTCTCTCACTCCTCTACTGACTATGGCGAGTGGATGAGTAGAGTAATACTTTGGCTTTCCTTCTATCTCAACAGCCGCCGAGACCTAGAGATCGAGAGACCCATCCCAGGGATTAATGAGGACTCTGTCAACACCCTGAAGTAAGTGTGTGTGTGTGTGTGTGTGTGTGTGTGTGTGTTTTCATATCGTAGTATTGGCAGTATTGATGAAAGCTTTAGCTTAAGTCATTTACGTGATCTGACATATGTTTCTGATTTTGGATCAGATAGTGTAGACCAGCCATTAGCCAGTAAAGGTTTACTAGTATGTTTAACCCCTGGCAGTGGCTGTATTTATTTACTTCAGTATTAAAGTTGCTAATTCATAGTTGCTGGGTAAGAGGTCTTAGGGATTAGGTTTTAATAGATTGGAACACAAATTACAGTCACAATATGTAACAGGATTATTCCAGTGTGTGTGTCTGTGTGTGTATGTGTCTCTGTGTCTGTGTGTGTGTGTGTGTGTGTGTGTGTGTATATGTGTGTGTATGTGTGTCTGTGTGTGTCTCTTTTTGTGTGTGTGTGTGTGTGTGCGTACACGTGCACA
>JBBPCX010033299.1:0-15939 GCA_037974365.1 Hydrocynus forskahlii | reverse complement strand
TACACACACCTATGCATCACACACACTCCACTATTGCTTGCTTCAAAGACACATATATACTGATGAACCAATCTATTAGGTATTGGTTTTGATACCTACTATCCATTTTTATTAGCTTCACTGAAAACTGATGGAGTTCTAACACAAACTGTGCAGCATCAGGTGAACTAAACTGACACACAGTTCGCCAAAGTAATGCCTTGTGGCCTGAGAGAGTCTTGGACATTGATTAACAGGGTTAAAATTATGCAGGAGAAAGACAGTAATTGTAAACAGATAATAATTGTAAAAGCGCAGTTATATGATCAGTGGAGCTGATAAAAGGGACAATGAGTATAGATACAAGTTGACCATACCAAACACTCAGACTGACATTTGAACACAAACACATTATCCAAAGGCTATAAGTAGGACAGACAAATACACCCATGCACCTTCATAAACACACACACACACACACACAAGTAAAGGACAGGCCACAGGAATAATAATCAGAGGCGAGTGTGGCGTGGCCTCTCAATTAGACTGGCATCCAAGAGTCCGCGCCTATCAGCATCCCAATTACTGTGAGCTACAGAGCATTACAGCACACACAAACTTCAGAACATACGACAGGTAGACAGACACCTGCTGGCATACATACACTGAAAAAATGTGATTCATTCAATGTACTTGTTTCAAATGTTTACATCATAACCATATTAACAAAATATGTCTCATCAACACAATACTTTCTTTTGGTTTACTAAATAACTGTGAACTGTGTTAGTGTAGCTACTAGTATTTTGATGTAATGATGTGGTGGGGGCCCAGCTGAGAGAGAGAGGGAAAGAGAGAGAGAGCAAAAGGGTGAGAGAGAGAGAGAGAGAGAGAGACAGGGCCAGGGGGATGGGGCAGGTAAAAGTGAATCCTTCAGCTCACTCATTTTCTCTACCTCCAGCAAGGTCACCTCAGCCAGCCCATAGCCAGAGGCCACCTGGACCACAGCAGGCATATTTATTTTAGCGACGCATCACCTGCTAGACCAAAGGCAAGGAGACGCGACCACACCAGAGGTGAATGAGGGAATATTATTCATGAGCCCTTACTGGGAGAACACAAAGAACAGAGATAAACAATGAAATAAAGTGTTAAAAGTAAAAAAGCAACAAAAAGAACATGGAACCTGCATTTTCTGAAGCCTTGGGCATTTTGTGGGTCATTTATATGCAGAGCAAAAAAGCCCACTTCAGTTGTCATCTATCTATCAGACGTGGAGGATGGCTGGACTTGGAAGGACATCATATACAGCTAGGATTAAGAACCTAACAGAATGGAAATCTGTTTTCCATATGTTGGACCATGTGATTTTGCGTTACAGAACATTCTCCCATTTAGTCCATGCCCCTTGCTGCCTCAGTCCCACGATCCTGCTGGCTCGTGCTTCCTCCACGCCTGTCCACACTTCCTCCTGAGCAAGATGTCGCCACTCTTTGCCTTAAGCCTTGTCTACTCTAGTTACTGGAAGGTAGCCAGTGCCTGCACGGCCTGTCACTGTGAGCCCCACCAAAGCCTTCTGCCTCAGCCTTGCCTCAGCCACCTCCAGCACTTTGTCTGCCCTCCATTTCCGGCCTGTTCGCACCTGTACACCAGCTGATACCACCTTCGGGTCTCTGGATTCCCTGTACAACAGCGCTTCCCGTATTCTGGACACCATGAACTCTTCGGCAAGGGCTCTGATTGGAAGCTGCAGGATGTTGCTGGTGCCATACAGTGCAGAGCTGCTGAGGCTGTGTGGGAGACTGAGCCATCTGCGCAGGTAGCTGCTGATCCTTCTCTCCATGGCCTCGACTGTTGTGATGGGTATTGTGTACACCAGCAGAGGCCACAAGATCCGGGGCAAGATGGAGTGTTGGTAAATTCAGGCTTTGAACCTCCCTGGCAGGCCTGATTTGTCAACCCGACTTAGCCAGTCCTCGAGCTCCTTGCTGGTTTCCTGGATGGAAGCAGAATCTTTGAGGCTATAGTCAAAGTACTTCCTGAGGCACTTTACTGGCTGCTCTGTGATGGATGGGACGGTGGCTCCAGACAGTGAGAAGCGGAACTTGTCCACTACTTTTCCCCTCTTGAGCACTAGAACCTTGATTTTATTGGTTTAAAGCTCATCCTTGCCCAGGTCATGAGCTTCTCTAGGTATTGAAGGATCCATCTACTGCACGGGACCGACATGCTGGTGACAGTCAGGTCATCCATAAAGGCTCTTATTGGGGGCTGGTGTTTTCGTCAAGGGACCCTTGCACTCCAACTCTGCTGACTTGATTATCATGTTCATGGCGAGAGAGAAAAGGATGACTGAGATGGTGCAGCCTTTCTCCAGCCTGTGCCAGTCTGATGTACCTGACCCCGCAGTGACTCTTATCCTGAATGTATTGTAATAATCCAGAATAAGGGCTGTGACTTTGCTAGGAACATGATATTGTTGAAGGGCGAGCTCGACAAGGTATGGAGCCATATGCATTGGCCAGGCACAGTACGATCATGTCTCCTTTTCCTTCACGCGCCTCCCTGATGAGTTTTGCCACCACTCCCATATGTTACAAACAGCCGGGCACTCAAGGGATCCCACCCTTCTGAACAGCAGTGTCAGTGTAGCTATTTTCCAGAAGGAACTTGGTTAGTCGTCGTGACAAGATGCTGAGGAAAATCTTGCCTTTGATGCTTAACAGCGAGATGGTTCTAAACTGACTGTTGTTCTTGGAGTTCTCTTCCTTTGGGATCCACACACACCCTCTGCACACCTCCATTGGTCTGCAACTTTTCCCCTGCGCCAGATCACCCTTAAGATCTTCCAAAGATGATGAAGAAGTTGCAGGCACTGCTTGTACACGGTGTAGGGAACACCACTAGGGCCTGGGGCTGAAGCTGTTCTGGCCCCCTTCACCACCTCCTGAACCTCTGTCCAGCTGGGCTCCCTCATTGTGAAGTCCACTGTTGGAGGTTGTGGGCTTATGAGGGCCCTCTGTGGCCCGAGCTCCTGATCTCTCTCTGGGTTGCTCAAAGTGTTGTGGAGAAAGGAGTTTGCATCCTCAGTTGAGCACATAGGGTTGCCACTTCGCTTGTCCCCCAGTAGCCTCTTGGTGAAGGGTAAAGGGTTAGTGATGAAGGCAGTGTGCTTCCTCGCTCTTTCCTTCCCCGGCCTTCGGTGCCACTCTGCTCAGCGCAGCATCATCAGCTTCTTCCTCAAGATGTTGCGAAGCTTGGCAAGTGGTTGTTTTTCCTCTTCACTAGCCACCTTGTGCAGTTTATGAATCTGGGTGACTCTGCGGTTCATTGTGTATTTGGATTTGCTGTTCCTGCTCTCAACGTAGCCAAACCTCTCGGCTGCATAGCTGACTATGATTGCAGTCATGGGCTCAAGCCGCCGATCCACCTCCCCCTTGGCTGTGGTTTCCAAGATCTGGCTCACGTTGGTGTCAAACTGTGACCACACTGGAGGCCACTTGATCCGCTTCTGATGAACTACTTTGCAGGGGTTTGAAGGCTGTACTGCTTGGAGGGACTGGACTCTGAGGGGTAATTCCTGGCCAGGCTCCTCCTGCGTCT
The DNA here is from genome assembly GCA_037974365.1 of Hydrocynus forskahlii. Taxonomy (NCBI): domain Eukaryota; kingdom Metazoa; phylum Chordata; class Actinopteri; order Characiformes; family Alestidae; genus Hydrocynus; species Hydrocynus forskahlii. Next base: position 12,357 of record JBBPCX010033299.1, on the reverse strand, counting down.
CACCAAGATCAGATCCTGTGTGTTGCAGCACGTTCTCCTGCTCCCTGCACTTCATCCTGGCCAGATGTATATTAAGGCCATGCAGGTTCTTATACACTTTTCCACAGATGCATCTTGTATTCGTGGTCGGATTTCCGTTTGCATGGATCAGTACCGTTGGGTCTGTCTGGTTGGGGCTCTCATTCTCCCCCCTCAGTCTCCCCTGGGGGTATATCTCAGAAGGCTTCTCCGTAGCAATTTTTGGTTCCTCCCTTGCGGAAGATACAGGTTGGGGTGTTAGCCCTTCCTGTCCCAGTTGCCGTCTTTCTGAGCTGTCAACTGTCTTTCCAGTCATCGCCACACTATCCTTGGTTGCCAGATACATCTTGCTGATGCACTGGGACACATCATCAGTGATGTAACCTGGGGTCATAGGGTGTTTTGGGTCTTTCAACCAGACACCCTCGCCCAGGTGAAATGTTGAAAATATATTTTTATATATACATGGGATTAATTTCTTCTGGCATGTGCAACAATAATGCAAATTGTATAGCCCTACCATGTTTAAAAAAGAAATGGCACCCCACTGAAGATATCTAAGCCCTCTGTCTGAGGTTGATGCCTGAGGCTTAACACAACCAATGCCTGATCCACTGAAATAAGCCTGTACAGGCCTCCCTGTGTTTACTGTCATTTTTTGGTGGACTTCCTCTTTAATAGCAGGACATGGTTACACATCCAACACTGAACCTGAAGATGATCTGAGACCATGCTTTCTAAGTACTTTCTGACCTCCTTCACATTAATATGCTGGAGGAGAAAGTCACTGCATCACACACAGCTCTCAGAAGCTCAATGAATCCATTACTTTTTTGTTGGAATAAATTAATGAGATGCATTACCCAGCCCCCCACTTAAATCCTGTAAACCTGACAGACGCTCTCTAACCAGTCATATCCATAGTAATGAAGGTGCGTTACTGCATTATCATTTCTGACAGTGAGCAGCGAATGTGGGGCAAGACGATTCAGAGCAGAAACCCCCCTCACTTCTTCTGTCCCCGTCCCCTGGGGAGATCCTTAATGAATGAGCAAAGGTGGAGAAATGAAAGAACACACTTGTTTAGCAGGCCTGGAGCAGGAGGCTTGGTGTGGCTTTGGAGTGTTCAGGATGGTATTGACAAAGTTTTTGGTAAAAAAAAAAAATAGATTTGATCAATTTGGACAGTGTACGATAGGATCTTTTTAAAAAGCACAGAACAGTCTCCCTGCAAAGTATGCAGCAGGACTACAAATGACTGTGCATAATAACAACAGCAAAAAGTTGTAGTACTGTAATATTACATGACCTTATCATTAAGAAATAAAACAGGTTCAGTAAAAAGTCAAAGGTTTTGTTAGTGTTTTTTCAGTTTAGCATTGCTGTCAGAGCAAATTCTTGCATCTCCATTATTGTCATTTTTCTTTTTTGCCACTGCAATATTTAAAAAACTGCTGATTTTTGGAACTGACATCATCATAAACATTTTCATACTGTCCTTTCCCTAATGAGGGGAAGCAGAGAAAAAAGAGGAGGAGGAGAAGAGAGAGAGAGAGAGAGGTAGATGTATTTAAAACACTCAGGCCGATGACATTAGAGGGTGCATCATTAGGCAGCAAGCCCAGCTTGTGTGTTTTCGATGCTCTCACTCTTTAATTTACATCAAAGACCTCAGAACTCCAGTCCAGGGTGCAAATTAAGCAAAACGCTGAAGTAATGCTGAGAAGGTCTAGGTGTCTGATCACACACACACACACACACACATACACATACATACACACTTCTGCTTGCCGACATGGGATTTTTTTGTTGAAATTTTTCTATCCATGCTCCACCCATGATTGTACATATTTTGTAACAAATTTTGCATATTTTTCTACAAGCTTTAGAAAACACATACATCTTTAGAGTCCTGCTCTACAGAGCTGGACAGCATTGTCGTAGCTGAGAGTAGACAGGTTTGAAACGAACCTGTTAGCATGAAGGAAAATTATCTGAGCAGTACTGCTGTTTGTGATACACTCTCTGAAGTACACATACACACACACACTCTGAATCCATACATCAAATTGTCAACTATCATAAATAACATTAACTTTTTAATAAACATGAAAATGAAAGACTATTGAATAGGCAGGGCAGCCTGTGACTATGTCTACTGCATGAACACGAAAACAGTTCAACACAACAAGTTTGTCTGTCCTACAAGATGTACTGAGAGCTCACTAATAACGCAGAGGATTATGGAAAATAGGAGGGATAATTTCTAGAGAGTTCTGAAATGAGAATTAAAGCACAGCCGATGTGATAGATGGAGTTAAGTTAATACTCTGTAATTCACGCTAGTCTGCTGTATGGACAGCTTGCTGCTAGAATTTAAAAAGCATTTAGCTTCCCTCAGGCATGAAGAAAGGCCTGTTATAATTAAATTGACACTTGGGATGCTGATGGATGAACGTTATCATTCCTCTGCTCAGAGAGGAGGTATTGCTGATATAGGCCAATATCAGGGACAGTCAAGGCACCTAAAGCAAGTGAGGCATGTGGGAACAAGTCTTTATTTTCAGTGCTATGTGTCATTAGGTGTTGTTGTGAGTCATCTACTGGATGTCATGACTTGACTTAAGCTCAATATAAGTAGTGCTGCATTTATGAGTGCACAGAAGAGCAAGCAGGGAAAAGACAGAATAGATGTTTCCATTAAGGCTTTGATGCCAGCGATTCCTGCTTAAGGCAAGGCTCCTTGAAGAGTGACCCAATAACAGACAATGCTGTGTAGAAGGATTGAGAAAAACCTTGAAGAGTACAATCATTGCTCTCAGGCAAAAACAGATGAAAACAGATACACGCGCAAAAAGCATGCGCACACATGATCACAAGGTCTAAGCAGTCATGATTTCAGGTTGGACACAATGAATAAAGATCAGTACAGAGATTGGCAAACAGAAAGCTCAATACGCCACAACACACATACATGAACACACACATGCTCCACATGCTCCAGGCCTTAAATTTTATTGCAACATTAGTAATTTCCACTTCATTCCCACAACCAAGGTAGTATGTTTACAAATATACTTGTAAATTAAAGGTATCATCTCACGCTTGGAACATAATTTTTCTTTCAGCTTTCTCCATTCTACCTCAGCCTCTATAAACATTCCTCATTCAGTTATTTGTTTAACAAAATACATTTAAAGTAAATAAATAGTATGTCTCTGATGTCCCCATACCATTAGCATGGATGTTAACTACAATTAAACAAAATTGTGTATATGGCAAATTCTACGCTGTGCTGTAATATAATTTTATGCTAAAAAAACTGTTGATCAGATAAATCAATGCTCCTTGATTCACTGCTAAACAATTTTAAAAATACAATTTATTTTTAATAGTTACAAGGCTAATGACACCCCTTTTGTGGAATTACTCATGTCAAAGCCAAAGTCCAAGTGAACTTTATTGTCATTGCTAAATTCACATATACAGTGAGATGAGACAGTGAGTCCAAAAACGACACACAGAATACACATATGTAAATAAACTGTAAATTTAAACTCCAAACTAGAAGTAAAAATGTGCAGTTTAGTACAAGGATGTGCAATATGGTACGATTAAATTTTTAACATTCAAAAAAGAGTCATCATCAGTCAGGTAGAAAACAACAATACTGGAATGTAATTATGTGCTTTATGTGTGTGGGCATGGTACCTTGCTCAAGAGTACCTCAAATGTACCACTAGCAGTATTGGGATTTGGACCAATGACTTTCTCATCACCGGGCTAACGACCTAACCACTAGGCCACCAGCTGGTGAAGTTGGGAAATTTATAATTTAGGTAGACAGAATATCTTTCCATTGACACGGCCCAGTGTTATGGACCTGCCTGGTTAGTCATGCTGTAGTTTCTGCAAAGCTCTGAGAAATTGTTGAGTAATTCACATGGGCAGAACTAAAGTGTCATCTTTCCTCTGCTGATTCCTAACTCTGCTGGAATCAATGAGTGGGGATTACAAAATACTAGAAACTCATGAACAATACAAAAAAATCTTTAAGTTAAAAAAAATACATATTATAGTGGTTACAGTACATAAGTACACATACATTCCTGTGCGTGTGTGCGCGTGTGTGTGCGTGTGTGTATTTAATTGCAGTTCCTCTTTTCTCTAACAGAAAGGCACTTCTTTAACTGAAAAGAGGTAACCACTGGTTCCTCTTAGAGGGCAACCATGTATCACTAACACACCCATTCTCTTCACAGATGACTTACAACTTTTCTAATTCTCAGGTTTTCACATGCACAACTTTCAATCATAAATCTTTGATAAAGGAGAAGGCAGCTATGATGTAAAGTATGAGGAGAGTGGCAATACACGCTCCTTCACTGTTTTTATGATGTATGGACTGAACCCCTGAGTGAAAATGAGTGTAGAGACTTAAAAGAATGTGGTATAAACACACACACACACACACACACACACATATATATATACATGTGTGTGTGTGTGTGTGTGTGTGTATAGCAGGGGAGGAAAATAAAGGAGGAGTGGACAGAAGAAGAGACTGGAGAGAGCAACCAGAAACAGGAGAGACAGAGAGGAAGGTAGAGTGGAGAGCCCATGTTCAAGTTTCAGCCCAAAGTGGTGGTGGTTTTGTTTAAGCTTATGTACACTGATCATGCTTTTTGTTTAAAATAAAAACTCAGATGTGCATTCCCTCCGGTGTCGCTGCATGTTCCTGTGTGTGTGCTGAAGCATCCCAGCCTGTTTGTGGTGGCCGTTCCCTAGGTCACAAGCCACAAGTGGTGGAGAATGCGGGTAGTGCCCCCTGGTATGTTGCAGTTTGTCTGGCTGGGGGCCTAGCAACATCCAGACACTCACTGCACTCCGGGCCCGGGGCCAGATTCCCATGGGGGGGAGCCAGAAATAAGAGTTTATTAGGCTGCCACCAGATAAAACTCAGATGTGCACTCACTCTGGTGTATCTGCATGTTCTTGGGTGTATGTTGAGGCCTCTCAGCCTGTGGGTGGCAGCCATTCTCCGTATGTGTGTATATATATATATGTATGTGTGTGTGTATTATATGTTATAGACTCAAAAGCCATGTGTAGCTTCACTTGTCATTTCAGACATTACATTAAATGGACATATTTGATGTAAACATTCTGAAGCAAGGGTCTTCAGCTTGTAATAAAAGAGCTTGTCAGTTTTTACTGTTTGTGTTCTCCTTTTGGTGTTTGTGTTCTCCCTCCTTGTGTCACCCTAGTATAAAGCCCAGCCGGCCCAGCAGGAAAGTTTGCTGTCTCCATCATAAACCACCCTACAACTCCCTCGTATTCTCCAAGAAAGCTTGGAAGGTGGCTTCTCTCCAGCTCTCGTGCTGGTTTTCGCCTCTCCTGCCGGCTCTCCTCAGCGTCCTGGTGACTAGAAAGCTCCAGCTTGCCACTGAGAGCCTAGTAAGGTTCTTCAGCATTGAGTTCTCTCACAGTAAACTGAGATCTCGCTCTCTCTCCTTTGTGATTTAGAAGTAACCAGCAAGGCTGAAATGTCCTGTGGCTGGAATCCCCCCCCCCCGTGGCTGCTGCATGTAGCAGACCTTTCCATGTATTCCTGGTGACTCCCCGGTGAGGAGTTGAGATTCATCGGGTCCGACCCAGTCTTTGCAACCTCTCATCAGATTGGCCCTCGTATCATGCTGGACGAAGGAGAGCGGCTCTTGGCACTTCAGTTAAAGACTGTTTCTACATTAAGTTGCTCCTAATGTGTTGTTTCTGTGATTTATCATTAAAACCCCCATGTTTCTGGTACTCCTGGTTCTGTGTCTTCCTTCCCTGTGGCAGACATGACAATATGTAGGAGATGACAGAAAATCCTTCTGGAAGTTTTAGGTGCATCACTGTCTGAATATTGAATACAAGCCAGTGGATTTCTGTTTGTGTTAGATGTTAAAAAGGAAACTAAAAAATGACTCCGGCAGTATTAGTACTTTTACTGCCACATTGTTACAAACTTCAAATAAAACATAGAAAGTCTTCCATTTTTAATCTAGAAAGGCCAAAAATGTCAATATATTCACATGAATCACCATTAATTTAATACTAAGAATTTACTAGAATACTTTACAGGTGCTTGCAGAAATTTGCAGTACCACAGAACTGGCTTTTCCTTCTTCATGTTGATGCAACAACCAAAAGTCCTTCACTCTGGGATCATTGCAAATAGTATCAAACTTCACACTTGACATTGCACATTTGTATGAGATTAAAATCTCATCTGTAACAGTTACTACATACTACCAACTATTATAGCATTACAGTACAAACTTAACCAGCTTGGACAAGACTGTTTCACACAATGAAGATAGAAATGTAATCAAACCCACAGGGGTTGGGATACTAACCTTATCATAACTACACTAGGCTTCAGCACAAAAAGGTTAATAATGATTCTTATTGTCTCATTTGGTTGTGGCACTTCGCTGCAGGACAAGTGCACCCAGGAGATCGTCACCAAGTGACCTCACAGCTTGGATAATGACTCACTGTTCGTGTCTGAGACAATTTAGAAGATGCAGGGGCGTGATGAATGCATGTGTGGCTTCTTCTTGCATGTGTGTTTTACTTTGTCGGGTTAGTAGAGAAAATATTTTAGGGGTTATGCTGTGTGGTGCATGTTTCAGTTCGAATAGCATGCTGTGCGGAGAGCTCCTTCTTGGTTTCTGATGAACTGCCTTAGGTTATATGTTTTTAAGTCTGGTTAATTGTAATACAATATTGCAGCCAGTTAGGTCCTGAGGGTAGTGGTGTACAACACACATTTTTTTTACATTATCAGGCCTCTAGGAGGGGATTATACATACACTGTATGTCAAAAAGGATCCAGGCACCTCATTTTATTAGTGAATTCAGCTACTTTTATGATTTTTGCTTTTGTACTCAACCTCACTAACACTGCTGCAAATTAATGCAGTCAAATAATTACAGCAATGTACTAATATGTAGTCTAAAATCTACCCAGAAGAATAGAGAATGTTACTGCAGCAAAAGGGAGGTGAATTCCCTTGATTTAAAACAAATTGCAGATTTAAATAATTAAATGGTGCTCCCTATGTATTATACACAGAGGTGGACATATTTTTTTTGCTCAAGTACTCTAATGAGTACCTACATGAATGAATTGGTACACACCAAAATGAAACATTTTCCTCCTCACCATGGGCACTGGAACCATTACAACTCAAACTTATTTGTCCTATTGACCAGTCATGTCAGGCTTTGGGCTGCAGGGCCCTGCATAAATGACTAAGCACAACCCGGGCGAACATGTCTCGTACCGGGGGCGGGCCATGAAGTCGAGGGGGCAGGGAGGGGCACGCAGAGACAAAAGCGCTGAGATCAGACCTGATCTGACTGAATTTTGATTGGTGCAGAAGCGAGGCTGTGGTAATTAGATATCCAGTGTGAAGTTACTCAAATTAGGTAAGTTACTCAACCCCTCTGACCCACTGAGACAAGAACTCTGAAGATGGTATCAGCACCAAGACATTAGCAGCAGATCCCTGATGTCCTGTAAGTTGCAAGGTGGGGCCTCCATGGACAAATTTGTCCAGCACATCCCACAGATGCTCATGCCGGAGATCTGGAGAATTTATAGTCTTGCACCTTACACCATTTGTCATGTTTCTCAAACCATTCAGGAATATTGATTGCAGTGTAGCAGGGGCATAGTCCTGTTCAAAAACGCCAGTGCCACTATGGAATATGATTGTCATGAAGGGCAAGGTGACATACACATGAATGCCATCAATCCCAAGGTTTCCAAGCAGAACACTGCCCAGAGTATCACATTGCTTCCACCGGCTTGCCTTCTTCCCAGGGTGCATCATGTTGCCATCTCTTCCCCAGGTACATGATGCACACACATCCAGCTATAGACAGGATGTAAGAAGAAACATGATTCATCCAACCAGGCCACCTATTTCCAATGCACCATGGTCCAGTTCTGATGCTCATGTGCCCATTGTTCATACTTTTAGCAGTGTATTCTGACTGGTCTGCATTTACTCAGCCCTTTTCACAGCCAGCTATGATGTACTGTGTATTCTTTCTACCATAATCTTTTCAGCAATTTGTTTTACAGAAGCTCTTTTGCACAACTGTTAGCTGCTAGCTTTTCCCAAAATGCTCAGGGTCAATTTGACATTGTAGGTCAGCCATGTTTTTGCCTTGTTTTCCTTTACAGTCAGGGGTGAATATGCCCAGAGTATGTAGAGTGTCACGTTTGATAACTCCAGCTTTGCTCTCTGTAGAAATGTGTGTCTGGGAGCCTCCTCCACCCGCCCCCAAGCTCTTTATTCCAAATCAGCATCAAATCCGACCCAACACACTACAAGACAATCCACACATCACAACACACTAATAACCAGAATCATAAACCAGTCCACCAGAGCAATCCATAACGACCCATTTCCCAAATCTTAAACTCAGTCTGGCTGATCTGCCACATCTTACTTGCCTAGTTCTATATCTACCACAACTCAAGGACAAGCCTACACACACACAAGCACAAACCTTCCATTTCTTCACCTTGTGTCTTTTTAATTAGTGTGTGACTGATACAGTTCCATATCTAAAGCATACCTTAAAGTTCACTTTTTGTACCAGTCTGAGATTAGCACACATGTAAATCACAAAGTGTTTCCCCATCACCCTGCAGCTTCAATGACATGGGAGGATAAGATGCCTTGGGCTACCAAATTATTGCTACCCATTACACCACTTTTTCTCTTTCCTGTCAGTCTCCCATTCAAATGACAGTTCACTGAAAGCTGAATGCAGCTTTAATAGATGCAGCTTTCCCACCGCAACAAAAGTAACTGATCAGCCAAAATGCTTTTTTGTAGCTCCTTTTAGGCACTGCATCTTCAAGGCTATTGTCACTGGCAAGTAATGGAAGTTTGTACCTGGTTATCATCATGTAAACACTGTACTAAATAAACACATTTAGTTATAAGCAAACGTTTCTATATATATAGTGTGTACTTCCAAACAACAAAGTCTTTGCAACTGAAATTGTCTCATTTCAAGGAAATCATTTTATTTCTATTTAATCTACATATTGTTTCTTAATTTCTTTTACTTATTTCAAGAAATTTTGATCAGCAGCTTTTTTAATTAACATGACTATTTGCATCTCGTTTTCTCTTTTTTTCTTGTCTTTAAATACATTTTCTCTAGATTTCTTCTGATTGTAAGTTTCAACATATGTTCTCTAGTTTTTTTTTCTAGATTTCATTTCTCTCATTTTCAATATATGTACTCTAGTATTTTTTCTCTGTTTTTTCCTAGTTTTCTTTACACCATACAGTCAAGCAAACAAAATGGCTTTTTTGTTGTGAGATTACACACATTTTGAGACAAGTGTGTGATGAATTATGCATGCAGTTTGTTCTGGTTCTTCTACACAGATGTGAATGTCTCACACTAAAATATTATTAAAGTACAAAAAATACAAGCAATAAAATTACAGAGATAAAATAAAGTGCAAACTGCAGGGGGAGGGCGTGTAAATTGGATTTTTTTTTACCAAACCATCACTGCAGCCCTGATATTGGTGCTGCTGGTGATTTAGATGGTCTGGGTTTATTGAACGATGGCAGATTGTGCAGGTCACATTTTGTAGGACTTTTTTTTTTAGTGTTACTGGAATTTTGTACTATAACTCTGCTCCATTGTTTGTAGCCCATACCACAGCACACAAAGTAAGACACAGACAGCAGTGCCCAGAGATATAGAGCGTGTAAATGGGGGCTGACGTGCCAACACTGCAGCTGGCATGTCTCTCTCACTTTATCTCCCTCTCTCTCCTTCTCTCTCTCTCTCTCTCTCTCCTCTCCTGCCCTCCATGGTCTTTCTGGCTTTTCTTCTTACCATTTCTGCCTCTCTCTCCTCAACCTCCCCTCCTCTCGTACGCTCCCTCAGCCCAGAATGGGAATCACTTATTTCCAGGTCAAAGCAGCAACATGCAAGCTACAACTCCAGCCTTACCACTCTGCATCTATATAGCAGTCTGTTGGACTGAGAATACATCTGATTTACACACAGAGACGCTTCAGCACAGTCACTGGAGTAAAAACAAAATTAAATTAACATTATATATTCTCTCTTACACATGCACGTGCATGCGGATGCACATATACACACACCACACACTCTTGGTTTTCAAAAAAGAGTCACATGTGGCATTTTTACACAGGGGAAGTATAGTCCTGTGTAATGACAAATTGTCTCATCATTTCCACTACTAACTGAACCATTTCGTATCTCTGTTCCTTTGCTGAATTTGGTTAACCTTCTTGTTGTGGTACTGAGCATTTCCCGCTGGAATGTGTGGGAAAGGCTACAAATAATGCAGACCATTGATTGGTCAAACACAGAATTTTCATTATTCTACAAAATACTAGAATGATCTCTGTCATAAATAAAACCAAATGCAAAATAAAAGGTGAATCAGAGCTTCACTCTCCATTATTGCTACTGATGTTTATATTTATTGTTTATGTGTGAAACATGTCCCGTTTGTCACACCACAGCACACAGTGTGAACAGCACAAAATTGTTCTCTTCATTTAACAGCAGGCAGCCAGAAACACAGTGCCCAGGGAGCAGTGTGTGGGGAAGCTACCTTTCTCAAGGGTACCTCAGTGGTGCCACCAGCAGTCCTGGGATTCAAACCCGCAACCTTCTGATCGCAGGGGCAACACCCTAACCACTAGGCCACCAAATGCACGTTTTTCATAATGTAACTATCACATGGAATAGCCTTTTTGCACTAAGGCCCATAAGAGCCTAGTTACACCACTTGACACCACACAAGCTCCAGATAACCCATATGCCTTTATGGTTCTGCTGTGCAACAGAACACACAGGCACAAGTAATTGAACAGCATATGAATAGTACTGGAGACCGATTAGTGAACTGTCACCACTAGTACAGTACACTAACAACACTAATGTACAGCACTGCCTGGAAAAAAAGCTATTTACAGTCACTGCATTACATCTTACACTATATGTACTCTTATTCACACATTCACACACATCACCACAGTTACTGAATTACACTGACAATATTAAAACTTTCCAACTACTAATGTGTAGGTCCCTCTCACTGCCAAAATATCTCTGACCTGTAAAGGCATGGACTCCACAAGGCCTCTGAAGGTGTGCACAGGTCCTTACACTAGCCCATTTTCCGAGCTGAACACATCAACTTGAAGAACTGACTGTTCGCCTGCTGTCTAAAATGTCCCATCCCTTGACAAGTGCAACTATAACAAGATCATGTGTCAGTGATATTAATATTGTGGTTCATCAGTACTGGGACTGTGTTCACTCCAAAGTTCTTTTATATCTAATATTTTATCCTGCCTCAAAGATACACACACACACACACACACACAAACATGCACGTGGACACACACACACACACACACACACACACACACAAGAAGCTGAAATGAAACTGACTACTTAGTGTTAAAGAAGTGCTTAAACATCATTTTGATGAGAATATCAGAAACAGGGGTGTGGCTTTGGGGGAGGGGTTGATGTGGTGGGGGAAGATTAAGACATGAGAAGGTAGAAATTACTCTCAGCCAGACTGAAGCCTCATCCCAAAGGACAGAGGGGAGAATAATCCCTCTACAGATAGAAGAACTGTGCTTTTACCACCCACAGAGCGGCAAAAAGGGTCACACAAACACAGCAAATTGAGCATCTTCTCTTACAGCCTCATTTGGCTTCTAGTTGAGGATTCTAAAACTGCTGATCTAGGACCAGCCTCTTTTAGTGAGAGCCATCTAATCTTTAAAAGAATACAAAACTGGCCTCACAACAACAGCCATTTAACAAAAAAAGTCTTACCAATAGTACTATCCTTGACTGTCCTCTACGCCAGACGTTTAGGCATCCTGTGCAGGACAAAAGGGTCATGATCAGTAGTGGAACTGCCTGCAGTGTCTTAATTGGACCCTCTATATCCTTCCCTGCAATTTTACACCCAATACTCATGGGAAGCCATTAAACTAATTTTACAAAACAGATCATGAGCTTGAAGACAAAACAATAGTTAGTAGTTAGTAGTAAATATGTTTATTATCTTATTTGACACGGGGAGTGACATGAAGAGCTGTGAGTGAAGAGAGTGACATGAAGAGCTTTCGGCTTGAAGGGGAAAGGCGTATATATATATATATTATTCTAAAGTAACAATACTCTTGACAATCTGGTTGTAAAAAGCGTTATATAAATAAAATTGAATATGTATGTATATGTATT
>JBBPCX010033289.1:0-15939 GCA_037974365.1 Hydrocynus forskahlii | reverse complement strand
GCCCTAATGTGGGACATTTTTTGTAGTTTTAATGTTGGCTTAACATTGTAATACACTACAGAAGTCCAAACTACAAAAAATGTTCCACATTAGGGCAACTCACCCTATTATTTCACTCATTGAAATGCAAATCAATTTATAACTTTTATGTAACATGTTTATCCTTGAGTCAGCAAACTTAAAAATTCAGCAGAGGATCAAATAATTATTTCCCCCACTGTATATGTATCTTTGTGTGTGTATGTGTGTGTGTGTGTGTGTGCATGTCTGAATGTGTGTGTGCGCAGCATGGTGCTGATGTTAACGCTAAGGACATGCTGAAGATGACGGCTCTGCACTGGGCAGCAGAGCACGGTCATCGTGAAGTGGTGGAGCTGTTGCTGCGCTTTGGCGCAGACGTCCATGCCCAGAGCAAATTCTGCAAAACCGCACTGGACATCGCACTGGACAACAACAATGAGGAACTGGCTGAGATACTGCAGGTGTGTAAGAGATCCGCAAAAGTGACAGCCACACAGACGTAAAATCATCAAAGCCTCATTACATCCTCAATATAATATTTTCTAACATTGTCATAACCAAATAATGATCTCTCATTGTAGCCTCATTATCATTTAATGTTTTAAAAGCATGTAAATACCTGTTTATTAGCACCAGCTACAGTAGACTGTAGCTACACTCACTGGCCATTTTATTTTTGTTAATCAATAATTAATGTGTTAACTTTAATTACCTTTATTATATGGTCAGCATTGAAATGGACTATTTGGAATTTTAATGGTTAAAAATAACAGTTTTATTGGATTTCATAAAGACCTCGATTCATCAGAACACCCAGTAACTCACCTGGAGCTGTGAATGGTTAGCTTGTCGGAAACACTGATTGATCAGAGGCTCTTTACAAATTGCAGCCTTCTGTAGTGTGCTAAAGATTGTCAGGCAATATATTGTGCAGCTGAAGTTTTGTTGTAATACAACAGTGTTTACTGTTTTTGTTTTTTTGTGTAAATTGGCAGGTGGCCATGCAGAATCAGATAAACACTAACCCAGAGAGTCCGGACATGCTGACCATCCACACGGCCTCCCCACAGTTCATCATCGGACCCGGAGGGGTGGTCAACCTGGCTGGACTCATCTCCCCCGGCAACACGGCCAAATCTGCAGGTACGGCCGAGCCTGGCCTCACGCGTAGGTCTCACACAGAGGTCAGTCTGGTCATTAAAGTAATAGCTTGCTTAAAATTCTTCACCAGATACAGTTGATCAGCCAGAACGTGTTCAGTGTATGAAGTTCAGCTTCTTTAGTTGTAGTGCTGGAGCTACGAGGCTAATGTAGCTAACAGGTAATGGAAGCTTATACCTCACCAATTAGCATGATGCTAACTGCAAATTTGCATAAGAATATGGTGAATATGAAATCCCTGTTTGGTTGGTGGGCCATCACAGGCAAATCCTCCACACTGTTCTATCTAGAGCTGCACGATATGGACAGATTATCAGTACAGGGTGTCCTCGAGTTACGACAGAGATCTGTTCCTTCGACAGTGATGTAACCCGAATTTTGGTGTTAGTTGAAACACACCCTAGCCTAAGTCACTTAATGATCCTAACACAGCTGTAAAATCATAAAAACACAACTAAGCCACAGAAAAAGGAAACTCATACTCATATAGCACATTACTGCGTATTCTTCCGTCAAACAAACTAGTTCGCCCACGTAGTCCGTAAGTACGGCGCTAACAGCATAAGCCAGGACTGGGAGTGGGAGTGAGCGTTGTAAACTTGAAGATATTAAAGCCACATATCACTTTGCTGGACATGAAGTCTGTAAATATTCTCTGCCCCATCCACCCAGTCCATATATGGAAAATAAGATGTTTTTAAATCAGTTTTTGTGATGTCACAAAGCCCACATATTTAGTGTGAATGTTTGCAGAAGTTTTATTATTACTTGCCTAGTAGTGGGTGGTAGTAGCCTAGTGGGTAAAACACTAGCCCATGAACCTGATGACCGCAAAGTTGCAGGTTCAAATCCCCACTTTCTTCCATTTTGTACTGTCCCCGTAAATAATGACTGTAAGTTGCTCTGGATAAGGGCCAAATGCCCTCTTTAACCTATATTATTAAAAAGAATGAGAAGATCAGCATTTTTTTTGCCCACAAAACCAATGTTGTGTCTCCAAACACTGGTTTTGTAGCAACCACCCAAATGCCATATGTCTTCTTATTCACCCCACAGCAATAAAGCAATTAGCTGTCCTGTATTACAGCTCATTCAAAAGACAGCGCAGGGACGAAACATTCCTTATAATTTCTAAGGAATGTTTCATCCCTGCGCTGTCTCTTGAATGAGCTGTAATACAGGACAGCTAATCAGAAAAGAGATCATTTACCTTTATCATTCTTAAAGGTACAATAACAAAAACAACCTGTATAATTATAGGGTTGGAAAAGGGTCACGTAAGAATGAATTATTATGAATGATAATTTTTTTAGTATACAAACCCTTTATACATGAGGGAGAAATAAAACAGGAGGGATATGTAGAATACGGGCCCTTTAAAATCACCCCAACCAATCAGACCCTTTAATGTTTAAAGATTAAAATTATTCGACTTCTGCTGGATTTCATAAAGATCTGGATTCATCACAACACCTAGCAACTCACCTGGAGCTGTGATTGGTCACCCTGTCAGAAACCAACATTGTGATAACAATTATCAAATGATATAATGTGCAGGCCTGGTTAAAAGGGTTGCCCTAATAGAATTGTAGATGTGGTTTCTGATGCTTTACGACTCACTGTCATCTGTATACACAGACTGAAGTGCGGTTCTGCTGGACGTCCCTTCATTGTCCTGCTGAGTGCCACTTGTTTTAATTGTTTTTGATGCATGAAGTGTGTGTTTGTGCGTGTGTGTGTGTCTAAGTGAGATTATTAGGCTGGAATGGTTTTATCTTTTTTCTTGCCTTCCACCCTCCTAAAGAAGCTCTTTGTCTTCTCAAAGCTCTGCTGTCTGTAATGAATACTGTCTTAGGCAGAAACTGCGAGGTCCAGCAGGATCACCGCTTGAGATCCTTAATAAAAAATGTATTTTTGTTATTATTACTATTATAGTAATTAGGGCTGCACAGTATATCATCTGCTAATCGTTATGCTGATGTCGGTCTCTGTGATATTGATATCACAGAAACCTGCATGTAATCCATTAAAAATCTAATTAAATTAATCATTAATCATTAAAGACACTGATTGGCAGAGGTTTTTGTAAAGGGTCAATATTCTACATTTTTCCTCCATTTATTTTTCTTCCCTGATGTTTGATGGGTCTGTGAAACAAAAAGACCGATACATGTAAATATTCTCTTTTCTGATTGGCTGCCTTGTTTTGCAGTAGCACAGGGCTGAAAGAATTATTAGGACATCAGCATGAATGGGTGGGGCTAAACTGCTGAAGGCTGAGAAATCACAAACGGATTTAAAAGCAGGCTGTTTTTGCAACTTGTTTTACATGTATAGACTGTATGGATGGGGCAGTGAATATTTATAGACTTTAAACCGTTTTTCCTCATGAGAATGACAGTAAAGCGGGCGGAAAACGCCAGGCGAAGAAGAAACAACACAAGAGATTATCACCATTCAAAGGAGCTCACTTACATCTGATCATGCTGATCAGCTGATCTTCCTTAAGAAAAACATGGACATATGAAATTGGCATGTGTACATTTAACCAGGTTTGTAGTTTATTACAACAGCTTTGTTAGCTCTAAAGTTATTTTTTGGAAAACCTCAAATTCAAGACCTTAATATCTAGTTCTTTTTTATACAAAGTCTTCTGTTTCTGCTTAAAACAGGAAAACATTTGTTTTTTATTAGGGATGCACCGAATATTCAGCCACCGAAAATTTTCGGTTTCAGCCAAAATTTTTTTTAACGCGACCGAAACAGTGATGACGCAACCGCAGCCTGCACATGCCAGATTGGATTAGACTTGGTCCATTTCAGCCCTTAAAGCGAACTCAGATCGATTAGTCAGCAGTTTTTTGCTCATTTGTGAACACGCCAAACGATCTCAGACCCTCTGAAACCAACCGAACGGCACAGTTCGGTTAACTCGCGCGTTTTGAATAACAAAGCGGTCCGAGTTCACTTTGACTGTTTTGGCCCTTTAGGCTTACCGTACGTAGATCACGTGGGAAACCATATACGTCTATGCGGGAAACAACCGCAAATAAAGAAATAAACTTAAAAAATACGACTAAATGAATAAATGATCATAAAAAATAAAAACCCAATAAATACATAAATAAAGGGACTTAGACATTCTTGTCAAGATCAAGTTTCTCTACCAAGCTGCTCAGACTGAAAGCATTCTTGCTCTCCATCAGCTGAAGAACGATCTTTGTGGAAAATGTAGAAGTTTGGTAGAGCTTTTAACCATCTACTCTTATGTGGAAAAAAATTCCCGAGAATGGTGAACGTGAAGAGACAGCGGCAGCTGGTTGGAGGAGGAACTAAAGTGTGAACAGAAAAAGAACTGAGACACCATCTGAGCTGAAGTGGAGCAGAAAGAGAACCAAGTCCCTTTCAAACGAACTCTCACTGTGAACAGAAAAAGAAGAGTCCCTTTTCTGCTGGTCCACTTTTTGGACCACTTCTAGAGGATTGAGTTCGGTCCCTCCACTTTGTTCATGCACTTCATTCAGAATGTAAAATGCACTTGAATTCACTAGTTTTATGAGAGAAGATATTTAATTGTATAATATTTCAGCTATCTTGCTTTTTGGCTATTCATGAGTGAGGCCAAGTAAAATATTTTATTTCAAATTTTATTTTATATTGTGCATTGTTTGAACGCTAAACAAATATTTTCATAGTTTTGTAACAGATTTCTTCTTTTAATAATTTAATAATAATTTTTTTCGGTTTTCGGTTTCCTCATTTTCGTTTTTTTGCTTTATGTTGCACTAAAATTGTCACTTCAAGGCACTGAAGGATTTGTTTACATTGACTTTGCACTAAGAGTGGAACTGTAAGGCACTTCAATTTGTGTTTACAAAAAGTGTCACTGTTAAAAAGACATTTAAAAGCAGTTGATTCTTAACTGACTGTATTTCAGTCATTTCAGTGCAAAATAAAGTTAAAATAAAAAATATATGTTTGTTTTTATTTAAAAATTAGATATATATCGTAACTATATATACCTTAGATATATGTCTTGTGCAATATATATCGATTATCGCAGTATCACCATATCGTGATATTATCGGTATGGTGATGCATGTATCGCGTATCGTATCGTATCGTGAGGTACCCTGAGGTTCCCAGCCCTAATATTGGCCCTTTAATGTAGCAGTAAAATCACAATACTAATATTCTGTCCGTATTGTGCAGCCCTAATAGTAATACGCATTCATTGGCACAATGAATTGAAATACATGTTGTTAAGGTTTAGTTCACATCTCTTCAAACTAAAAGTATTGCAGGAACGCTCTCATTTTACTGTTCAGTTTAGGCAAAAATAAAAGTGTTTAAACTTAATATAATTTCTTCCCTGTGTACATTTATGAATGTCATATTTTTTATTGTACTAACCTGTTGTGTGTGTGTGTGTGTGTGTGTGTGTGTTTCAGTTATGGCTGCAGAGGAAGTTGTAGCGGCAGACTCCGTTGACGGAGCCATTCAGCAGGTTGTCAGCTCTGGGGGTCAGCAGGTCATCACCATAGTAACTGATGGCATTCAGTTGGGCAACCTACAGACTGGCGGAGCCATCGGCCAGCCAATCATTGTCACCATGCCCGATGGACAGCAGGGTGAGCTCTGTTTGCACTCACCTGTGGACAGGTGTGGTCAGCGGCCTCTGCAGCTCTGTTTTAATGATAGGAGTTTACATCACATATTAGAGCTGCAGCACCAGTACTGAACACATTTACACTGATCTGTGCTGTCATACTGTTCATATGATCTATAACACTTTGTGATGCTCTTTGTAATGCTTTGTAATGCTCATATGAACCAAATGAAGCCTAGTAGGCAACATGGCTTCAATTTTCTATTCTAATGCTGTACAGTAATCTATAGTGCTCCATAATCCTGCATAACATTCAACAATGCTCCATAACATCCATAAAATCACTGTTAGTGTTGGTGTGTTAGTAACAGTTAGTGTCAGTTTGATGGTATTGTTCCATTGTTCTCCCAGTGCTGACAGTTCCAGCCACAGATATTGCAGAGGAAACTGTGGTGAGTGAGGAACCATTGCTAAAACGAGCGCGAGTGGAAATCGGGGAGGATGAGGAGGAGGAGAGCCACGTCTCACACACCCAGGAGATAAAGGTAAGGAAACGAGCACAAGTTAGGCCGTTTTATAGGCTGTAGAGCAGGGGTGCCCAACACGTTGATCGTGATTTACCGGTTGAACGCAAAGGCAACGCGAATCGAACGCAGAGCCCTGCCTTTCAAAATAAACTCTACCGCGCAGGTAGTGTGGGTAGATTGCATGCCAATGAAAAAACACACTGATGTGAGATGGCTCAGTGGGGGGAAATTCCTGCAGACATTTCAAGAGCTATGTCCGGAGATTTCTCCTTGTCGCTAAACATGCAGAATACAACCGACTGAATGACGACCAGTGGCTGCTAGACTTGGCATTTTTGACCGATCTGACCAACATGTTGAATGAGCTTAATATAGAGTTGCAAGGAAAAAACAAAACCGTGGTCAAAATGATCAGCTCAGTTAATGCTTTCAAACGAAAGATGATCTGTCTTCAAAGCTGCAGCGCCATGATTTCGGAAACTTTCAAAATCTCGCATCAGAGCTGGAGACGCAGCAAGAGGCTTGTGCAACTCGACAGTGACCACTACACTCAGCAGACTGACAATTGTCTGTCAGAGTTTGACAGACGCTTTCAAGACTTTGCTTTTCTGGAGCCAGTTGTTACATTTATGTGCTGCCCATTTCGGAAACATGTTGAAGTTGATTTACTCACATCAAAAATTGCAACTCTCTTTCATCTGCACCCATCTGGAGTGGAGGAGGAGATTTTTACACTAGAGGCTGACATTGAGCTGAAGTCCAGGGCTCGTGGAACTTACTCCCTGAGGAAAAGTACCCAAACATGAGGAAATGTGCTACCTTCTTGACCTTATTTATGTGGGTCAGCCTTTTCCCACATCAAGTTTAATACCGTTCCACCATGACTGATGATCATTTGGAAGTCTGTTTGAGGCTGGCTGCCAGCAGCTACTGTCCTGACTATGCAATTTTGGCTGATTCCATTCAGTTTAAGAGGTCATCGGAGTAAGTTAAAGGCCAAAAATGTACAGAATTGTATTGTGCCATACATGTTCATGCTGTTATAGAAGGTAAACAATATATATTTTAAATATATAGTATACCTGGTGTATATATATAAATAATGTTTAGCATTTTTATTGTTGGTAGATCATTTTGACTTGGTCATTTTAAAAATAGCTCGCAAGCCAAAAAAGTGTGGGCACCCCTGCTGTAGAGGTTCAGCTGCATTTCCCTCATAATGGACCGACTATTTTTAAGGTCTTTCAAACTGCTTCATATGTGAGTGTGTTTGTGTTTTCATGTGTGTGTGTTAGGAGAAGGTGGCGCTGTTGAAGCAGTTGGAGGAAGCAAACAGAGAAGCCCAGAAGTATAGGCAGCAATTCTTGAAGAAGGAACAAGAAGCCGAGGCCTACAGACAGAAACTAGAGGCCATCACACGGCAAGGAGGGAAAAAAACAGCATGACGAGCACTCAGACAACACACACACACAGACATGGACACGTGCTCGACTGTGTGTGTTTCCTGTGCAACACACTCAAACAGATACTCGGCCAACCATCTCCTATCTATTAGAGACATTTTGTTATTGTGCTTTTAAATAGAGAGCCTAAAGACCACTTACCCACCCATCCACACATATTCCAGAGAGGTTCAGATGGTTTCATCTCACAAAAAACTCAAAAATCAGCCCAGACTGGGGGAGGTTCCCACAAAGGAACTGCTTTTAATCCAGTTAGAATTAAACACCTGCTCTTGTGCTTTAAAGGAACACTTCAGCTTTTTCATCTTAAACTCCGTGTGCATGAGGTCACCGAGGTCGGGGAGGTCAGTTTTCCTGAACAAACAAACGACTGAGATACATTTCGAACAGCAGAGCAGGAGGTATGGAAATGCTCCTTTAATGTCATCCTGTGTGATGTGGGAAGAGTTTGTAGTCCCTGACAATGAAGATGTTTTATTTTAGTTTAGTCTAAACCAGGGGTCACCAACAAGGTGCCCGCGGGCACCAGGATGGCCCCAAGGGCCACATGAGTAGCCCACGTACCTGTTTTAAAAATAGCACAACTCACCAGTGAGCAGCGTCTAACATTTAATTTTATCCTGTTGCTATTCTTCTTTAATCACATTTGCATACATATAGATTTGAAAAAGACCATTAAAAAAAGCATTTAAAATGCTTAATATACATGAAGTTTAGATAAGTTTAGGTAAACTCTGTTTTAGTGTATCAAACTGGTAGCCCTTCGTATGGCTCGGTATCTGTGAAGTAGCTTTCAGTTTCAAAAAGGTTGGTGACCCCTGGTCCAAACAGCCAAAGAAAGGAGAACCATCACAAACACGCATGTGGGGCTGCACATGTATAAAATATCACATTCTGATTATTTCTGACACATTATGATTGTATACAGTGGTGAATCAACATCTGTTTAATTGTTTCTTCTGTGCTGATAGTCGTTTTTGTTCAGCACTTTTATGATGTTTCTTATCTCTCTGCATTTGGGTGGCAAAAATACATAACATCACATTTGCAAAAGATATGGTGTGTATTATTTCACTTTTTGAGGTTTTTCTGAGTTGCAACAGACAAATTCCACCAAAAAGTGGCCTAATTATTTCTGGTGATGCTGAATACTGAGTGGTTGGAATATCTTCATCCAGGCACCTTTGCAGCCTGTCACAGTAAAACATTTGTTTTTATTTCTGTCATTTAAACTACCCAATATGCCAAAGATAAGACAGTTTGAGAGGCAGGAAATAATATTGTTACACCAACTAGGTGATTCAAAATATACAGAAATGAGGTGCTTTTGCACAGTACTGTACATCAGGATGGTAACAGTCTCCTCCTGACAGAAGAGCTGGATATCAGACGGATTAGAACTCCACTGTGTTTGACAGGCTGTTACTGAGTCTTTAAAACTGGTATATGTAATAAGCTCTGCTTTGATTGGTTTTGAAGGAACAGTTTGGCAAAAAAATTAATCTCCACAGCTGTTCCACCTCCCCTGGATCTGGTTGATCTGTTAAGGCATGCTTGGGTCCGTATTTTGCTTCTTTAGTGCAGAACTTGAGCTAGAACACTAGAACCCCCAAACCACATCCAGCTCTTCATGAAGGTGAGTCAGACTTGTGGACGAGGTTTAGGACACAGTATAAGTTCTTAAACTAGTTCTAAATCAGTTCTAAAAGTTCAGTTCTAAACTAAAGAAGCTCCAGAAACGTCTCAGCTGATCGAACATGTCTGGGGTAGAAATATGTGTAAATTGGAATGACTTCCAATTTACACATTTCTTTTTTCATTAAAATTAGAAGAGCTCATCATGTTATAACGTTCAAGTTTCTTTTTAATTGATTGAGGCCTGATCTCCATAGCAAGCCGGTTCCTGCAGGGGGCAGCATAATGACTAAACCGTTTCACCCTTTTTTCCGGATCTCAGAGACCTTCCAGATTGATGTTCATCAAACATGTATTATACATGTGCATGTAATACAAGATATGTATTATTGAACCATTGAGTGACTTACAAACAATTAGCAACACTTTGAACTCAGTGTAAGGACCTGAGGTCTGGAGTGATGGTCTTTCATTGGTTTTTATTGTTTGCTAGACCTCTCGCAGCAGCATTTTGAATAAGCTGTAGCAGTCTGATGGTCTTTTTGTAGAGGCCAACGAGAAGAGGATTACAATAGTCAACCCTGCAGGACTGTAACTGCTGCACTATTTGTGGTGGAATAGAAAATCCAAGACCAAGATCAACTAAGGAAAAAACTTGTGAAGCGGTTCATTGTGGAGACACTGATTTATTTACAGAGGTGGTGAATGGAACCAGACATCTCCAACACAAATACAGCCCCAGTGAAGCTCCACGTCTCTCTGAGTGTTGATATGGATGGTGATGATGGTAAAATAGTAACGTAATTCATTTTCTTTGGGGACTATATTAATGTGTGCGTCTGTTTGAACACACGCTGGTTTTAACGGGAGATGATGATGCGAGTGTGTTACGTGGGCAATGAACTGATTTGTGTGACACCTGTCGGTTTTCCCACGCTGTGTTTACATGCGGCCGATATGTATGTGTGTGTGTGTGTAAAGCAGCTATTCTTCTGTGTTTGATCGACTGAGAGCTCATCTGGCTGCTCAAACAGTGGCGGCCTCTCTTATCTGTCCACACACTGAAGGACTGTGTGCGCGTGTGTGTGTATGTGTGTGTGTGTTCGCAGTGGCTATAAAATACTCTGCTGCTGAAGATCAAATCATTCTCCATTCAACCTCTACACTCACACACACACACAGACAAGGCAACATGCAGACAGAGGAATACACACGCAGAGGTAAGACACACACACGCACGCGTAGAGGACAAGGCTGAGCAGAGTGTGTAACGGCATTAAAACTATAAAACTAGAAAGAATGTAGAACTAATTTTAAATCTCCTTAAATTATATAAATTATATTTTATATATTTTATTTCTTTACATTTCTTATTGTTATAAAATGTATTTGATATATAAAACGTTTTGTTTTGTTAAAGACAAATATAATTTAAAAAATGTTGTATGCATAATGGATGGTAATTTTTACTGTTGAATTAAAAGTTGTTTTATACCCTCAAATATTAAAGTCAGATGTTTCACCATCAGATATTAAAAAAACTACTACAATTTAGCTGTATTACAATACTTCATTTATAATGGAATCCTCTAAATGTTACTTAAAAATACAGTAAAAGTAATTTTATACTTAGGTAATCCTGATAAGCCTTTATTTCCTCTGAAATAATAATTATAAAAGTACTTTGAAATGTAATTACAGTGAATACAGAGTTATAGTAAAATCCTCTAAATGTCTGTGTGCAGAAGTTCTGAGAATGTTTCAGTTTGGTTCCGAATCTCATTAATATCAATAACACTGAGAATATTTTACTTTTAATCGTCTAAAGGTCACTTTACTGGTTCGGTTTTTTTTTTTATAATATTCTTAATTTCATATTGCCCAAAATATTCCTCATTTCATAACAGATCATATCAGGGAATCTCTCAAAAACAGACTTTTAGTATTTAATTTAGTATTTTAGTATTTCAGTTTTTAGTTTTCAAATTTAGTTTTTTTTTTTTCTTTTTGCTGTTATATTGTTGTTTTCGATTGAACTTGTTTGATAAATTAGTCACAAGGACATCAAAGCACATCAGAAATTCCCATAATCAGCTTTTTATTCTATCAGGTGTTCAGTGATGCGATTCAAATGCGGAACGACATGACTAAACTTACATTAAATCTATTTAAAAATACAGATTCAGAAATTCAGCTTAAATTCTTCTAAAATTCTGTCGAAATTCTTTCTGACCGTTGAAATATTACATTTCAGAACTGAATTTCACCTCTCCGTCCTTCAGTAATAGACCTGCAGTGCCATACTCACTCCCAACACACACACACACACACACACGTGTGTTCGTCTGTGTGTACGTATATGTGTATATGTGTGTAGGTAAGGAGCTGGTGGAGTATATCGCTCGTTACCTGACTGAGATCCGCTCCAGACGGGTGGTCCCTGATGTCCAGCCGGGATTTTTGCGCCCCCTTCTGCCCTCCTCTGCTCCCTGTGAGCCGGAACCCTGGGAGAACATCCTGCAGGACGTAGAGAACATCATCATGCCTGGGGTCGGAACACACACTCACTACAGCACTATTCATTCTCTCACTCAATCACTCATTCATTTATTCATTCACTGCATTTATTCTTTTTCTTTCTTTCTTTCGTCTTGAGTCTGTATATTGCAACATGTACTCACATCCATGTGTGTTTGTGTGTAAGATGTCAGTGGTTAACGTGTGTGTGTGTTTGTGTGCATCTGTGTGAAGGTGGTACACTGGCAGAGTCCCCACATGCATGCGTATTTTCCTGCGTTGAACTCGTGGCCGTCTCTGCTGGGCGACATGCTGGCCGACGCCATCAACTGCCTCGGCTTCACCTGGGTAACAATACACACCTGTACTATTCTTCATCTTATAACACAGGGAAATAAAACTGTGCATTCCTGAGTCTGATACACACCTATGGGTTCCATGGAAGAAGAGATGGATGAAGTGTGTTTGGGTGTGTGTATTTGCATGTGTGTCTGTAGGCGTCGAGTCCTGCCTGTACAGAGCTGGAGATGTGTGTGATGGACTGGTTGTGTAAAGCTCTTGGGTTACCTGATCATTTTCTGCACCATCATCCAGAGAGCCGTGGAGGAGGAATCCTGCAGGTGAGCGCACACCTACAGTGCAGTCTAATTAAACAACAGTTGTCTGTCATCATGTGTGTGTGTCTTTGTCTTTAGCTCTATAATGAAAGGTATACTATGATGGTTACTGTCAGTCTGTGTAAATTGGCATATTTTGCTGGTCCTCACATGAAACCTCCACGTATTCAACTGTGTGTGTGTGTGTGTGTGTGTGTGTGTGTGTGTGTGTAGAGTACTGTGAGTGAATGTACACTGGTTGCGCTACTTGCTGCCCGGAAAGATAAAATCCTGCAGATGAAGGGCAGCGACTCGGCTGCAGACACATATACACACACACACTCCGACATGGACGAATCCATACTGAACTCCAGACTCATCGCATACGCTTCTGACCAGGTAAAACTCACACACACAAACACACCCACATTCACGACTGTATGTGAGGCTATATTACAAATACCTCATGACTATAAATAATTTATAATAAATTAATTTACGACTGAAAGATTCATTGTAGATACTGAATGTTGTGTGTGTGTGTGTGTTAGGCTCACTCCTCTGTGGAGAAGGCTGGGCTGATCTCTCTGGTGAAGATCCGGTTTCTGGAGACAGATGAGAAATTCTCTCTGAGGGGAGAGACTCTGCAGAGAGCCATTCAGGAGGACAGGAGGCAGGGCCTGCTGCCTATCATGGTCACTAACATTCAGCACACACTACTGACACTGACTGTTGTTTTGTTTTGTGTGTAGCAGTGTGTAATTGGATGAATATTAGTAGTTCTGATTACAACACACTGGTCTTTAGACTAATAATATACTGTAGATTAACCATTCTGTATGTGTGTGTGTGTGTGTGTGTAGCTGTGTGCTACGTTGGGTTCTACAGGTGTGTGTTCTTTCGACTGTCTGGCTGAGCTGGGACCCATCTGTAAGTGGCTTTACTTTGAACTGACTGTGTGTTTGTGTGTAATTGTCCATTTAGGCCACACCCACTGATGGCAGCATAAGCCTAACATGTCACACACTGTATATGTGTGTATGTGTGGGGGGGGTGTGTGTGTGTGTGTAGGTGCTCGTGAGGGTCTCTGGCTGCATGTGGATGCTGCATACGCAGGCTCCGCACTCCTGTGTCCTGAGCTGAGGTACTTCCTGTCAGGGGTGGAGTTCGCTGACTCGTTCGTCTTCAACCCATCAAAGTGGATGATGGTTCACTTCGACTGTACAGCCTTCTGGTGAGAGAGAGACAAAGAGGGGAACAAGAAAGTACAGAGAGAGAAAGGAGAGAGAATACAGAGAGAGAACAGAGATATAGAATACAGAATGAGACAGAGAGACAGAGAATGAGAGACTCTGTTCATAGGGGTCATTAACAACTGAGTAATGTGTTTATAAGGGTTAATAATGTGTCTATAGTGTGTTTTTGAGCATTAATAAAACATTATAGCATGTTTATAAGGGTTAGTAATATGTTAGTAGCGTGTTTATAAGGGGTGTGTTTGGTGTTATTAAAGGGGTTGTATATGGGTTAATAATGGGTTGATAGTGTGTTAATAATATGTTTATGGGGATTATTAATATGTTAATATTGTGCTTATAAGGGTTAATTTGATTAAGAGTTAATTTAGGGGTTAATAATATGTGAACAGCATGTTTATAATGGTAAATACAGTAACCCCCCCCAGTTTTACACGGATCAGGAGTCTGGAATCAGCCATAGGCCGATTTTTTCTGAGAACCTAACTGATAATTGTCTGCGAAAATCTCCACAATAACTGCTAATATTTTTCTGCTTTTTTTGTGGTAATATGTTTTTTTTTTTAGCATTTTAGTTCTAAATTATTGAGAAAAAATTACAAATTTTGTAACACATATATGAACTTAAATTCAGCTACATTTCCATATAAAATATAACTGTATAAATGTTTTTGTACTGTCGTGAGAACACAAAGAAAACGCTTTTGGGATGGTTAAATAGGCTGTACTCAGAGCAGGGGCGGACTGGGACTAAAACACAGCCTGGACTTTCTTTACCAGCTGGCAGAGCTCTGTCTGTGTATCGGCCGAAAAAGACAGGCCGACGGCCACCGTGCACCGGACAGATTGCCAGTCCGCCCCTGACTCATCTTGAGTGTTTCTCTTGTTTTTCTTTTTGTTCTTCTTACAGCCCTTTATTTCTATTACTGTAAATTAAATTAAAAGAGGCTGTTGAGCTCAGTCGCCGTCCAATGTCTGCTTTAACCGGCGGGTCTCTACCATACCACGCTTCCTGAAGCGCCTGAATAAGACGCGCGGCTGATGAACAGTAAATTATTGATGTAAAAATTATTGGTGACTGCCCCTACATTTTACTGCATTTTTATTACTAAAAAATACAATAAATTATTACTGTATTTACCTGTTTATACCAAAGAAAACGACATCACATTCCCAAGAAAATGCACGTGCATGAATTACAGTACAATCTGTACAGGGGTAACATCGGATTTTACATTCCAGCACTGCAGGAGTTCAGTGTAAACTACACAGTAGGGATACGGGCTTACCTTTATATTTTTGTTAAGAGTAATGTATTTAGTAACTGAATTTTAGTAAATGAATTTAAAATGAAAAAGTGTTTTGGGGAGCATATTTTGGGGCATATTTAGGGTTTACACGATAAAAATAGGCATTTGTTGGCATTTTTTTTACCACAACACAACAACACGGTTTTCACTATATGCAGGTGCTCGTGGTTACTGTAATGGATTAATGTTGTGTTTATACTGGGTTAATAGCTGTTCATAACAGCTAATGTAGGGGTTAATAGCATGTTTATTAGGGTTATTGATAGGTTAATCGTGTGTTTATAAGTTTTATTAATGTTGATAAAGTTAATAGTGTTAATATTGTATGTGTTTGCCCTGCAGGGTGAAGGACAAGTTTAAACTCCAGCAGACATTCAGTGTGGATCCTGTGTACCTCAGACACGACAATTCAGGAGCTACAGACTTCATGGTCGGTTTGCACACACACACACACACACACACACACACACACACAGAAACAGTTGTACTACAATCTCCTTTCTTCAGAGAGATTTTGCTGTGATTTCAGAATCGGCACAGTAATTAGTGTGATTGTGTCCAGTTTTCTTTTTATTATTCTCTTTATAGCCACAAAAGGTGCTGCTTCCTGTCTGAGCCCTTATTGAATTTTGACAAAATGTTTATTACTGTCTGGTGTACTGCGCATGTATTCAGATTTTTTATCAGTTTATCAGGAGCCGAGCACAGATTATTTAAAAGTCTGATTTTTGTGGTCGAGTCACCTCTAATGTAGAGTGGGGCAAGTGCCTAAAATGAGCACCGAACCGGCCCCCAAACTTTGCTGGTCTAGCGCCGAGAACCCGTGACGTCACAAGCGGTGGGC
>JBBPCX010033278.1:0-15941 GCA_037974365.1 Hydrocynus forskahlii | reverse complement strand
TGTAGTTAGGGAATGAAAGTCGCTTTGGATAAAAGCGTCTGATAAATGCCGTAAATGTAAATGTAAAAGAACCAAAAAAAAAAACACAAATGCATAAGACTAGGTTTCTTTTGCTGAACACACATTCTACACATATTTTTGTGTAGGGCAGATTAAAAAACAGGTGCTTCAAAACTGGAAAGCATCATTTATAATATAAAAGTATGGAATAAACACTGCATTAGGGGGAATAGTTACATGTACCCTGCTTAGGCTGAGGATATGTCCCTACGTTCTTTTTTGAAAGAAAAAAGTCAAGAATGAGGTCCTGAAAAGTCGCTAAGTTCTCAACAGTGTACCTTGCTAACGATTTACAGCTTAATGTTTCCAGGTGGAACTTGAGTGTGTGAAACTTGGTTTTGCACTATGTTCATTAATCTTCGTGTACCACGTGTTCTCCATACCACTGCAAACACCAAACAAACATTCATACCATGACGGTTCGGGATGAATGCACACAGTTTTACACCTTATTTCTCAGATATTTAAGACAGAGAAACCCTACAGTGAAATCACCTTCTACACAACTCCTCCGTGTTAGTGTAGTGGTAAGTGTCCCCGGTCACGCGGGAGAACAGTATTTTATTCCCCGACGAGGAGACCAAGTTCTTTCAAGGGGCAGCTGGAGGCCTGGCGGTTTGGGAGTTAACCTTGAGTCCCATTGGTGCCACCGGCAGTCCAGACGTAACCTTGGGGAAGTCACCATCCCCACATTCTGGCTGCCCGCTGCCTCATTTGTTGAACGGGTTAAATGTAGAGAAAGAATTTCACACTGTTCACACTGTAAGCTGCAATGTTCACTCGTGACAAAAACAGCCACTTTAAACTTTACTTAACAACTCTCATGTTTCCAGCTATGATCTTTGAGACTCAGTTTGACCAAGGTGATCGAAGTGCCAACATTTGCTGCACAGTGACAGTTTCAGGTTGCAGAGCAGGTCACATGTCACAACAGTGGAAAATCATTGTGACTGGATGACCAAACTAACAGCTGGGATCATAAGGGTGAGTAATGGCAGACTAAATCTTAACTCTTCCTCCACTGGGCTCCAGGGCAGATCAGCTTTAAGATAGAATAAACCGAAGACGACTAGATGGTGAGGGTGCCACTTTTGGTAATGAGTGCAGTTCCCAACAACCTCTCTTCTTCCACAACTTGGAAACAGCTATTATCATCTCTCACCATCAATTTCAGGATATTCGTCAAACAAGCATCTAATTAAGGCGTCATGTTCAAGATCCAGAGGCGCTAATGGAAAAACCTTAGGAAAACCCTTGTGGTCTCGCTTGGTGATTGGACTCCCCACTGTATGTGCCAACATTATGCATGTGAGTCAAGGACAGCAATTCCAGGGATCCCTCTACACTGGAGCCACAGGCAGTGATGTATTTTTAGCAGCCCTCAGACTGTCCCCTCTCCATCCCCCACCCCATCCACAGCTGAAGTGGGTCAGGCGATGTCTATGTGAAAGGTACAACCTAAAGCAGAAGTGACTCGGTCGTGTTGTATAGCTTAGTGTTCTAAAGGCCACTTCGTGGAACATGCGAGGCACTTCTACATTTTTGGATCCACACACAAACACTCACACACAAACAGGGTCCTCACTCGACATAAAATCATTTTATTCCCTTTTACTCCCACAGATTTATGTCAATATATATTGCGGTGTAAATAAGCAGAGGAACAAAAACTACCAGTTTAAGCAGAGCTCTCCAATATGACAATATTTATCGTTATCATAAATTATGCTACAATATGTCTCAAATTCCTTTCCTGATTATAGTGCAATAATTGTAAAACCATAAGTATTTAAAGAACACTGACCAACTGCATACACTTTCATAAAAACAGAGCACAATTAGTCATTTAACCGTATTTAGAGCATCATATAAATTAGGCACTATTTGCTCGATTTGTTCTATTCCAACTTATCAGCCTTCACAAAAACTGTGGTAGTGTCCTGAAGTATTCTGAAATATTTTTGCCATGGTACCCAACACTAAAATGTAAGAATATTCAAATCTTATGAATGATCTATTTGGTCCAAATTTATCAACTATACACCATCTTTGAAGGAATGACATTTAAGAGGACAACTGTTTGAAGCATTTAAATATTTATATTTATCCATGAGGGCCACAACCCTGAATGTTGTGTGTTGTAGGAACTAGGGCTAAAATATTGACAATATGCATAATGTTAACAATACAAAAACTCTTCTAAATATCATACTCATTCTTTCCCTAAAGAGACTATAACGTGGATACGGCGTAACTTGAGGAGCAGGTAATTACTCTACAGGGCTGTACCTACAAAATAAAACTAGGTCTAGAAGAAGTAAAGTTTGGGAACAACTGATAAAGCAGATCACAAACTTTCCTCAGAAACACCCTGTTAATTTTGACCGCCTGAAAAGAAAACATCCAAGGGTCGAATCTGAAGCAGCAGGACCGTGAGCGAAGGGTAGACTTCCCTACACACTGGTATTATGATAAACCAAACTACAGCTACCGACTGAGGACACAATTTCACACGGTGAGACTAGTCAGAATGAGCTATGTTATAATCAAAAAAAAAAAAGGTTTAATTACGGGGTACATTACTAACAGTAGCCACTGGAGGATTCTACAATACATCCGTTCTGTTTATAAGAAGTATTTACCAACCACTTCAAACAACAAATGAGCACGAATACCAGAGACGCACAGACATAGAAACTGTGTGCCAATATACTAGTAAATAGGGATTAAATCTGTAGGGAAATGTATGGGATTTTACAATCAAATATAATAACATAACAGTAAAATCAATAAATAAAACTGAAAATCAATAAAAGAAACTGTAGCACAACAGACTCAGCTTCTCCTAAAAGGTTTGCCCTTCCAGAATACAATAAATGTACAGTAACCACCCACTTATACGCGGATCAGCAGTCGCGATTTCAGTCTCATGCGGATTTTTTCTGAGAACCAAACTAATAATTGTTTGCGGAACCTCCCGCACATGCGCGGAAAAGGCAGAGTCCGGGCCTTGTCCGCCACGCCCCTTCGTCCTCGTGCTGGGTTGCTAAGCACCGCGCCCTAACGGAAACCCTACACGAGGACGAGGGGGCGTGGCGGACGAGGCCCAGACGTCACAGCCTTTTTCGTCACTGTACTCAGAGGTGGGAGGTTTGAAAGTAGCCAATCCGAGCACGTTATTTATTTTTCCTTGGTGCTGATTGGCTGCTGCCTAGAATTTCCCCTTGGGAGCGTCTCGTGTGTTCTCGTGTTTGTTTTGTACTTAAAGCCCTGTATTTTTATTACTGTAAATTAAATGAATTTATTACTGTATTTACCTGCTTATACCAAAGAAATTAATGCACGTGCATGAATTACAGTACAGTCTATACAGGGGTAACATGGGTATTTACATTCTAGCATTGCGGGAGTTCAGTGTAAACTGTACAGTATGAATACGGGTTTCTATTATTTGTACAGTATGAATACAGGTTTCTATTTTCTTTAAGGCTAATGAGTTTAAAATGAAATCAAAGTGTTTTGGGAGCATGTTTGGGGGTATATTTAAGGTTTACACTATGAAAATAGGCATTTTTAGGCATTTTTTTTTACCACAACAACGCGTTTTGTTCACTATACGCGGGTAACCCCTGCGAAAAGCGGGGGGTAAATGTATTATCAAATTTGGGTTTGAAATATAGGCCAGATCTGTCTGAAATATTTTGTTGAAAATATTTGTTGATGTTGACAGGATTGTTATTATTTTGCATCCTTATTAGAAGTACTGTCTAGATATAATAAAAATTACACATAAAATACCATTGGCTTGTTCTGGAAATCTATTCACATGCTGCTTGTCTAGAGAATCACAACTAATATTAGACGAGGAGGTCAAAATGGTAAATCAGTTAAATTATAAAGCATCATAAATAGCTTTGACTGTAATCTACATATTACACCACTTTTTTTAGAGATTAGTTTATCCTGCAGCAGCATGAAGCTTTTCTGCACCGGTAACTCCTAAGAAATGTGCAAATGTATTTTGAATTGTATCTAAAAATAAATAAAAACCATGAAAGTCAATAGAGTAACAATGTTATTCCTCAAAAGGAAAAAAGCTCTTTTTTGCAGCTCTTCATTTGCAAGCAAGTTTATTTGTTGATTCATTCATAAGAATAATTGACTTTTAAAAAATTGGTTTCTGCAGCTCTAGTTCGAACAAGCGTGTAAAAGCATGAAATCGTTTAGTGCTGCACACCTCACAAATCTTTCTTCTTCTACTTGGGCAAGGCTAATTTGTACTTATTTAATAAATACATTTCAATATTAAACTGAATTTATATTTCACATGTTCTGGTGGAACATTGCTTTGGGAACACAATTACCCAGAGCTACTTGGTACAGTAGAACATCACTTGTCAACTCTGTACCACTTGACCTGCCACTTATGAGTTAAAGTGTCTTGCAATTCGCGCTCACTTTCTCGTTTAAGCAGAAAGTCACAGGGAGATAATGCCACGTGAGTAATTTTCTTGTAAATGTCAAATAGCACATATATCAAGACATAAAGACAGAGAATTACATTAATCAAACCTAAAAATATCACATTCAGCTTAAAATGTGACGTACAATAAAGCTGTTAGATACTAAAAAAATGGCACTATTAGCCACTCATGGTTCTTAAAATGTACAGAAAGTACGGAAACGTCATTTCCATCAAAAATGAATTACCAGTTCATAAAACAAAAAAGGAAAGGACTACATTACTATTTACCAATATGTAACAAGTAAATGAAAACACCAAAATACTTAAATCTACTTATAGTACCTGTGTAGTATAAGGCTGTTAAAGCTTTTTTCTGTATAGAACTACAAAAACAAAATAAAGGCATAGGTAATTCTTTAATAGGTGTGTTTTAATGATTATAATGATGTGAATAAGAAACTCCTCCTCAGGCGCCTTCTCCTTTGCTAACTGCGGCTCTCTGCTAAATGAACACTTACTGGTGTGACTGGTCATGTCGTTAATACACACTGCTTACACTTCTACTCACCCAGGGAAGCAAAGTTACAAAGTTATTTCTGTACATTTTTTATTTCTAACTGCATACAGAACTCCCTCAAATAGGCCAAATAAGGTTCATCACGCAGGCAAGAGTTAAACTAATCAGGCCTGAATACTGATTGAGGGCTGAAACTTACCAGTTGAAAATCAGCTGTTGACCACTGCCCATGCTGATACTTTACTGAGGTTTATTTATTTTTTTAAACTTCCATTTGCAATTTATTTCACTGCGCTAATCTTAGCAAGCGGTTCAAGTAAGCTTTCAGGAAAGCAGGTTACAGTGCTGATGAGACCACATGTCTAACTTATGGTTAAAGTGGTTTTGACAAAATGTTCATCAGCAGTAGTTGCAAAAAGCTCTGAGGAAAAAACTAGATTGGACAAGCCTGATATTCAGCCTCTTCTAATACATAAGATATAAAAGTTGAATAGGTTCAATGATAATTTGTAATACAACCACACTAGTTTGATAGGGATGTATGACAAAGGAGTGGAAATAAAAATAGAAAAGTTACACTGATATTGGTTTGTTATCGGTTGCTATTAAGCAACACCAGTAGTAAATAAAGTAAAATAAAAGGTTATGTAGAAACAAAGTATATGTCATCTGAACAGATCAGCTAGTTGTATTGGTTAAAAAACTGATTTTATTTGCACTGACACTAAACACGGCACACGGAGCTGCAGCACAAACTGTCTCGGACGGGCCTTTAGAAGCTCCTGTAAATAAAGCATGTTTATTTTTGTGTTGACTGAAATTGAAACCTGTGCTGAACAGGAGACAGTGTTTGATTTCAAATGTAGAAACTTTGCTACAGTGATATATTGTTTTTTGACTGACCGACTGACCATGCATCACTTTTTTTAAGAGTATTTTCTGGAGAGTTGTATTTTGACTATTTATATTCTCTTCTTTGTGTGTCTGTGTGTCTGACCTGTCATTGCATAAGTAATTTCCTCTGGGATCTATAAAGTTTTCTGATTCTGATTCAAACTGGGATGCTGATGTAGACACCACTGCTATCTGAAATTTGCATTGTCAATTTTTATAGTAGTCAAAAAAACCAACAACAATTATTTTGCAGCTAAAGCAGTTATGCACGATTCTCAATGTTTTTAGGCCAATATCCATGTAGGTTCCGGTTTGTAATACCTCTCCCTCTCTGAGATGAAATTAGTAACATTAGCAGGCAGTGGCTACCAACCACAGAGAAGAACATGGCACTGCTCTGCATAATTAAACAAATCAATTTATTTTATGTGGCCATTACTACTACTTGTCTTGCCTCAAGTGGTAAATGCTCCATACATGGACTCTCCATTAACACAGCTACTTATTATCATGTTGATCTACATGAAAGGTGATAGTTTGCTGCTACTTCACCTCTGCCAAGTCAGCTAATGTTCATCCTCAGTGCACAACACCTCTTTACTCAAATCCTATTTTTTGTTCGGCTGTTTACATTATTTTTTTACGTGGCCTTTATCAAGCACTGGTCTGAACCAGCCGACAGGGGCAAAACAACAATGAAGCACCAGGCCGGCTCATCCAACAATACAGCTGTCCTCCATCTTTCCTTCAGAACAATGCTTCTTTCACATGAACCATGAATGAGAACCACATCTGAAGGACATGCTTTAAAACCACCACTCAGCATCTAGGAAAGAGTAAGAAACCAGCACATTTCCTGCTTGTTTTAACTGTAGTAATTGATAAAGGTTTCCTCAGATCTACCAAAAGATCTGATTAAATATACTGCTGTTCACGTCGCCATATAAAAAAAACAAACAAAACAAACAACGCAAATCTGTGTCACATATGAAGGAAAAATTGATCATTTGGGTCAGACCAGTGAAGCAACTTGATTAACAGTCCTTTTCCACTGAAACAAGGATCCGCGATGTACCGTGAACAATGTTTCTCCATTACAAAGCAACCCGAACCCGAGCAGAACCTGAGCTGCTCGCCGGCAGGTCTGAAAGTGGGCCGCAGCCAAGCTAACTGCATCACTGCTTTCTGATTGGTTGAAATGTCTTCACAACCTGGAAAGAGGCCACTGTTCTTTTTCCTGTTGCACAATAAAACAACAATGGAGACACAAACTAACAACTGGGAAGTGAATGAAGTACAAGCTCGACTGTCTGTTTGGGCTGAAGATAAATTTCAGTGGGAGCTTTTTCTAACAAATTTATCTTTTTCAAATAGCAACAGGAAAGAACACAAAAGATGTGAAATTCGTTTAGGTTTTAACACTAATCTGTAATCTGGTCATATGGTGTGTAGCAGTTCAGTCGCTTCTTTAATGTCAAATGCAATATGTTTCCTTCTACCACAGTTTCGCTCTGCTTAATTAGGTTATTATGAGTAAGACTTCTTTTGCCCTTAGGAAGCAAAAATGACCTCATCTAAGCAAAACGCTGAGCTCAGAATGATACACAGCACTGTGAGTAAATAGCTCTAAAATTAAAAAGCAGGGAACAAAACAGCACTCTAGTCTCTGTATAGTCATGTGTTACTCAGGTTACTGTAACAAAAGGCTTGACGGTCTTTGACGTAATACAACTATTCATAAATTATATATCACTGTTTTTCTACCTGTCACTTGAAGCAACAATTTAGTTTTACAATTTAGTTTAAATGTCTGGGGTGTAATTAAACACATTTCTGGTAGAACACAATTTTATGCATTGAAAATACTATAAACACAGATTGGTTGGCGTCACACAAACGCAGTGCTGTTGTGCTTTTAACGGCATAAAATGTTGAAAGATCAACTAATGTATATTTAAAATATGTGAATAAGTTACACTGAGCCTGAGAAAGCACAATATAACTATACACTTGTCTAAGTAGTGTTGCACAATTAGAACAAATTAGATGAATATTAATAGATTAACTCAGAGGCAAATACAGTCTATCTTAAAATATTAAGAAATTAAATTACTATGGGATTCATACATTAGGTCTGACAGGTTTGCTAGTACAACATCTATTACCTAAGACTTGTACCCACCATTTGTTATAACGTTCACACTATTGGTATCACAAATGAAACAAATAGAATTAACTTCTATATCTGGATGTGGACAGCTCATAAGGCTCAGCTTAAAGTATTAAGAAATTAAATTATTATGATTTATAAGTTGGATATGGCAGATTTAATAGTACCTGTACTTGCCATTTATTCTCACTTTTACGCAAACTGGTATCACATCTGCAACAATTAGCGATGGAATAGTTGCCAGCTATTTAAACGTGGATATGATGATGCATAAAGCTATTAGTTTGCAACAAGCTATTGGTAAAAACTGTTTCATTAAAAGGCTCATGGAGCAGGAGGGTGGCTTGTTGAGAAAGTCTGATAGAAATTTAAGGCCAAGTGCACATAATAGGCTCAGAATTGTTAGCAGGTGCAAAAGAGGAACACAAAAGAGAGAAGAAGAATCTTCCAAAGGTTCTTTAAACGTTCTGCAACTACATTAAATGCTCCACTGAGTTCTCCCTATCAACACAAAAAAGAAATACATTTCTCTTCTACTTGTCCTCCTTTAATAAGCAGCCAATCAGCTGAGGAACCAGCCTCATCTATTCTGGAAAAGCTTCACATGTGATGCTGGAACACTGCTGTGAGGTTTTGATTGCATTCAGTCACAAGAGCATTACTGAGGTCAGGTAATGAGGCACCATCATTAAGAAGGTATTGAAATCTTACCAAACCTATCTGTGTTTAGGAGAAATTAATGTTTTCAAGTCGTAAACACTGGTTATTCATTCATTAACCAATGGCCTCATTTGGGACACCTATGGGCTCAAACAATACATCATGTAATAACTAAGCCTGCACTTTTCATCATATTTTGTCATTTACACAAAATCAGTTAATGAATAAACAAACATTCACATTTCAAATGTTTGTATAAGAAATCGCACCCTTATTACCCTCATTAACCGCTGATATAAACAATGGCCATAATCAGATTTACTTTTCTTATTTACCTTCAGGTTAAAAAACAAGCAGTGTTGCTACCTATTTTCTGTGCTCACATCTAAAAGGCACTTCAGCAGCATTAGATTCAGAAAGCATCGCTGCAATAGTGCTTACATAACTGCCTGAACTTCCTGACCTTTGTTGAAAAGAAAAAAACAAAAGTAGTGTTAATGTCTCAACAGGACATGCTGTGCTGGACTGGCATGCATCCTAATATTGTTTATTACAAAACAAATTAAAAAATTTAAATGAAGACATGGAAAAAGCACGCCGTTGTTCAAAATGGCAATTAAGACGGTGACATTTTTAACACTAAGCACTGAGCTTAGGTTCTTTTACATGGGAAAAATGAGCTGAAACACTAGAGCTTCGAGCTCGGGGTATGTCAGCTTAGGTTAACCAAACTAATTAGGCTGTAATGGACTCTGCTCAGACTCAAGTCTTCTGCTCTACAGTTCAGGTAAAGCAGAAAAACAACAGTATTCTGAGGAAATATTAAGGAAAAATAGGTGCAGCTTCTTACTGTACACATTTCTCACATATATTCAGTATCATTACTGCTGTTTTGTTTATCTTATTATCACAGTTATCATCATAAAGATCTCTTATGTAATGGTTATGCCAAAACTTTGAACCAACTTAATAATTGGTAGCAGAATTCCTGTCAAAAAGGCCTCGGTATCTGATCTAATGGAGCCAAAGTTTAATTTATTTTATGGTTGGAGTGAAACATTAGATTTGAAGGAACGACTCTGTGATTTAAAACGTAAATACATTTACAAACTATCAGTTACCCTTGATATAACTGAAGGTTGATTTTATAGATTTCAAATAAAGCCAAGAGGCTAAAAAAATAGAAGCCTGTCATCTAAAAAGATTATATGCACATTGATTACTTTTTAAGCAAGATTAGCCTCGAAGCTCCAGTTAAAACCATTGCAAATTTGTGTAAATCTATTTTTTGGAGCCTTTGGCTAATTCTTTACACATAGTTACTACTATTATAGGCTTATTCTTACTAAAACTGGAGAAAACACAAAATTATCAACGCAAACTGGTCTAACTCATTCATTGTGTCGTTGAGAAAAGGAAAACCAACATACCTACATGTCCCTACTACTTGTTTACTCACTCGGTCAACAGCCACCGCGCTCAAACTGTTTATCCAAGGGTGTCAAACTCCAGTCCTGCAGACCTATGGCTCCCTGCCCTTTCGTATGTTTTGTCTTCTTTTCCTGCACACATGCACTAATACCAGTGATAAGCTAATCAAACCCTTCACAACCCAAATCCGGTGCACAATATCAGATCGGCACCAACTGTAGGTTTGAAAACTTGCTACAACTGCAATATTCTGCACTTCCTTTGCATGTTTGATCATCTTTTATTGATTTTCGATGTATTCTTGTACTTGTTTTATTCACTTCGTACTATTTTTATGCTTAATACTTTTATGCTATTCCTATAAAGCACAATGAATGACCTTGGCGTACGAAAATGGGCTACAGAAATAAATTTCACTTACTAAAACTGTGTAGAGAGGGAGAAATAAGATCAATATATACTCCTTATATAAAAAGAGCTAAAAAAAATCAACAACAAATATATAATCCTCACATAAAAAGAGCTACATTCACAGCAAAGCACAATTATAACGCTGATTAGTGTCAGTTTTATAACCAATAATGTAAATGGACGGCATAAAACATGTTAAGCTGACTATAAAATGCCCACTCAAGGTCACACTGGTGCACGTCAAATCGCAAGTATGTGCAGAACCAAGTGAGGACAGGCTCGTTCTCTTTAAACACACACGTTCTTGAGAACTGAATGAGGTTGGCTGGTTCCGAACCAGCCTCGTTTCATAGCTGGACGCCAGTAACATCACTGCAGTGTCAGCTGTTCCTCTAAATAAGGAACTCTGGAGATCCAGATCTTCATGAGAAGCTTTCTGCAAGACTGAACAGTGTGAGGAACGTTATCTTGTTCCAGTTCGTGGAGCTCCAAAGCATAGCTTCTAAAGAGATGGGATCAACACAGCACCCATTTCTGACAGATGAGGCATCTTTAGTAGTATCTATCAGCCCTGACACACACACACACACACGCTCACGCGCGCACACACACACACACACACACACACACACACACACGACTCGCCTTAACGCCACAGGGCAGGTTTTGATAAAATAGCACCTCGACAAAGGAGCTTTCAAGCAGCTACAACGCCCAGCGAAGCCTGAGGAGAAGACGACAGCTGGACCAGGTAGCTCAAGCTTCCTCGTCTGATCTCCTAACTACACCATACTGTGATAAAACACCTGCTTAAACCAGCCATTCACAACATTAACCACACAAACGGCTGCAAAACAGGACTCAGCCAGGCTGACTTACTTCCCTTCCCTCTTTGTCAAAATGACAGATCTTGCTCTGAAGCCCGCATGGGTTCTTTCAGATCTAGATAAATGTATTTTTGCCCCACTTGTATTCCTAGACACAGGTATATGTATGTAATTTCCTGGCTAAGAAACAACAGTATCTACTTTTCCACAGGCATTATACTTGTACATTATATCGGTAATTAAGAAAAAAAAAATCAGCCCTTTCCATGAGCTCTGCACTCGTACTTCAAGACACGGATCTTCTGAAGCCCCACACTTGCTCTTTCAGATATAGATAATGCATTTTCCCCACTTGTACTCGTAGATAGAGGTATATATCTAATTTTCTGGCTAAGAAATATTACCTACCCTTTCCACAGGCTCTGTACTTGTACTCTTCGATACAGAAGCCCCACACTTGTTCTTTCAGATAGAGATTAATGCATTTTCCCCCACACTTGCACTCTTAGATGCAGATACACATACACAGTGCATGTAATTTTCTGGTTAGGCAGCAGCAGTATCTGCCCCTTCCACGGGTTCTGTCCCAAACTAGATAAGGTCTGCAGCCGTTTCCCCTCTTCCCCACGGCTGTGTGCTGCAGGGACTGGTTCGAGGCTTTGCCGTGTAATGCAGTGCAGGCGTGTGCGACCGAACACATTTGAATCCTTTTACAATTTTTCTATAACGGACAACTTTCCAACGGTCGCTCCCCCTCAGAGGCGAGGCAGGGCTAGGGCGAAACGGTGGAGGACGCACTCCGAGGGCTTTAAGGTGCAGTAAGCGAGACAGAAGCCGTGTTCTCCGGCTGGTTATCTGGTCGTTCCTCTTGCTCGCCTGCCTCCGGGCCCCCTCCGCGGCCGGCCAGCCAGCACCACCGGCCCCCCGGAGCTAGCCAAACGGGCTAACGGGCGGTAAAGGAGGGTGCAACCGGCTCTCTGACGGACGCGAGGCGACGAGGAAAGCGCCTGTCAGCCGCCGTGACTCAGATTGTATAGCAAAAATGGGGTTTAATTGGAAAGAAAAGAGAAAATGACACTCACCGACCACACCGAGCACCCTGTCTCCCTCTCTCCCTCGCTCTCTCTCTCTCCCTCGCTCTCCTGGGCTCGCTCTCCCCAGCACTTCGCTCCGCCCACCACAGCCCAGGCACCGCCCACCACCAAGTACAACGCTGCTCTGGGGACCTGTGATTGACGTGAGATGGGCGGGGCTCATTTGTCAAAGCGCCTCCCTCATTGGCTCGGCCGAGATCTGTCAGTCGCCTCTGGAGACGGTGACGTCACCCGGCGTTGTCCTCCCAGTTCTTTTTTAAATCTTCTTTGTTTTTCTTTTCTTTTTTTTTTAAAATTACTCACTAAACCTCCTTATTTCTTTTTCCGATTTAAATAAAAAATAAATATATATAAATAATAGTAATAGTAATAAAATATAGCAGTCAGTCTGCAAGATCAGCAAGGGGTTGTAAAAAAAACCCAAAAAACCCCGCCCACGGTCTGGGACGAGTCTTCCCCCAGCGGCTAATTAAACCTGACGTCATTGTTTCCATGACGTAGAGGTTTTCTATCTTGATTCACTGGTGCTGTCCCGCAGAACCGAATCACACCAAACTTGAGAGCAATGCAGTGGCACACTGGGGGTTGGAGTGTGTGGGGCATAATTTGGGCAAATCATAGCTGAACAGGCATGACAAGAAAAAAACGATAAGAAAAAAAATAGTTTCACAATCATCCTGTATCATCTGAGGCACGAGACAGTGTCATGTCACATGCAGAAGGTGGGTTTGACTCGTTTATTTATTTATCTTCCACTATGGTCGTGGTATAATGCATTAAACAACGCACACATTGCAAATTGTATTACAGCATTACAGCATTAAAAAGACATTAAAAAGAAAGAAAAAACGGGGGGGGGCAATTTGGGCAAATCATAGCTGAACAGGCATGACGAGGAAAAAAAAAGGAAAAAAAATTCCCACAATCATCCTACATCATCTGTGTCATGTCACATGCAGACGGTGGGTTTGACTCGTTTATTTCTTTATTTTCCACTCTGGAAATATTATAATGCATTAAAAATGCTTTAACAGCATTGGAGCATTACAGCATTATTAAAAAGAATAATAGTATACTGCAGAATCTTGCTTTTTTAGAAATAGTGAATGCACACCTCTATTTTTTTTTGGGGGGGGGGCCATACAATAACACTGCATTAAAACATTAAAAAGAAAAAAAAGACAGTTTCACAATCCTCCTGTGTCATCTGATGTCTGAGGCAGTGTTACGTCACATGTAGACGGTGGGTTTAACTCATTTATTTACTATTTTTCCACAATGGTCTTGCTATAATACATTAAATAATGCAAACACTGCATCACAGCATTACAGCATTACTACATAATACACATTTAGTGCGTATAGTGCAAAGTACTAATAAAGGTTTATGTTATCTCTGAATAGAGGCATTCTGCAGAAATCTGCTCTTTTAGAAATAGTGAACTGCACACCTCTATAAAGGGGTTTGGGTCACTTTGGATAAATCATAGCTGAACAGGAAAAAAGTTTTCCAATCATCCCACATCATCTGTAATGTCACATGCAGACAGTGGGTTTGATTCATTTATTTAGTTTCCACTCTGGACATGCTATAATGCATTAAATAATGCAAACACTGCATTATAGCATTACAGTTTTGCTCAAAAGAATAGAGGCATTGTGCGGAAATATGTTTTTTCTTTTAATAGGGCTGGTTACATACATGAAAAAAAAGTTAAATGACGAACTGAGATGACAGAACAAGGGTCTCGGTTTTGGTTCTCCACCGAAAGTGAAAAATGTAAATGAGATTTCCCCTCCCGTGCCTAGTTTCCCCTCCTGTGCATGGTTACCAACTGCATTGTTTCTTGTGGTTGCTGCAGTGACGAGGCTGCTTCCATCGTTTGGTTTCAACTGCAAGGCCCGACTGAGGCTGGCAGGAGGTGCAGAATCAGCTACCAAGGTAAAAAGATCAGAGCCTGGTCTGTGGTTCAAGAGGAAAGAGACAAAAGATGCACGCAGCCAGTAAACAGCACCGCCATTCAAACCTCACTGTTTACTTCCACCCAACATCTTTCGTCATTAACTTGATGTAGAACATCACAACACTATCCTACTAATTTATTGATGTCTGACTTGTCCGAGGTTCAAGGTCACTTTATTGTCATCAGCAGCTGTGAACACGTAAAAAGTGTTGCACAAGAGTAAAGTGTGAAAGGGATGTAAATCTTGCAGCATGAATAATCTCACAGGGCCCAAAAGCCTGGTACCATTCAGCCTGGCACGGCGTGTGTGGTTTATAACAGAGAGGGCACTGACTGAACACGCGAGCGTGTAAATGTGGAACATGTGGCCCACATGTTGCCTTTAAGGTGAAAAACCTTTGCCGCCTCGTTGCTCTCCAGTTAGCATCAAATTCATCAAAACGTCAAATGTAGGCCTTGCTCGGCCACGAGAGGCTGTCAGCTAAGTTTCCTCTCAGGCTTCCAAAAAGCCTCTGGAGCGGATGGGACGCGGATCCTATTTTTATTTGTGCCACTTTCCACTTCAGAGTATTTTTTTTTCTTCTTTTTTTATTCCGAGCCTCTCCCATCGGTCGTCCGCTCGTGGAAGAGCTCGAGCAGATGTCCCTGTAAAGCACAGAGCCATGAGAGCGGCCACCTCCTGTCCCCTTTTTTACCATTTTTCGTTTTATTTATTCATTTTTTTTAACGCACACACTCATACGCCACACTGCAATGTCACAGCTTCAATGCTCCAGTTAACAGGGCGTTCATTCCCACTCCTGATTTTGCGTATACAGTAACTCCCCGCTTTTTGCGGGGGTTACGTTCCAAGAGCACCTGCGTATAGTGAAAAACCGTGTTGTTGTGAGGTGGTTAAAAAATGCCTAAAAATGACTATTTGTATAGTGTAAACCCTAAATATGCCCCCAAATATGCTCCCAAAACACTTTAATTTCATTTTAAACTATTACACTTAAAGAAAATGTAAAGGTAAACCCATACACAGTGTAAACCCATTTACACTGAACTGCTGCAGTGCTAGAATGTAAATACCGATGTTCCCCCTGTATAGACTGGACTGTAATTCATGCACGGGTGTTTACTTTGGTATAAGCAGGTAAATACAGTAATAAATCAATTTAATTTACAGTAATAAAAATACAGGGCTTTAAGAGGAACAAAACGAAAAACACGAGAACACTCGAGACGCTCCATGGGGGAAATTCCGGACTGCAGCATCACAGGGCAGCAGCCAATCAGCAGCAAGGAAAAATGAACATTCT
Source organism: Hydrocynus forskahlii (assembly GCA_037974365.1). Classification (NCBI taxonomy): domain Eukaryota; kingdom Metazoa; phylum Chordata; class Actinopteri; order Characiformes; family Alestidae; genus Hydrocynus; species Hydrocynus forskahlii. The sequence goes on along the minus strand of JBBPCX010033278.1, from coordinate 144 downwards.
CAGATTGGCTACTTTCAAACCTCCCGCCTCTGAGTACAGCTGACTGTGACATCCGGCCTCGTCTGCCACGCCCCCTCGTCCTCGTGCTGGTTGTTTATGTTTGGGCCACGCCCCCTTGTCCTCGTGCTGGTTGTTTATGTTTGG
>JBBPCX010033257.1:0-15941 GCA_037974365.1 Hydrocynus forskahlii | reverse complement strand
CCCCCCAGTTGTGTCCTTCTCACCACAGATGTTGCTGCTCGAGGGCTTGACATTCCAGATGTTCAACATGTCATTCACTATCAGGTAATCCCTAGACTGTTCCATATAGATGTGTTATCTTCTATTATTTAAATAAATTATTAATTTTATTGAAATACATTATTCTTTTCATATCTACTTTGTTTTGGAATAGGTCCCACGGACATCTGAGACATACGTGCATCGTAGCGGACGAACAGCTCGCGCTACTAAAGAGGGTCTTAGTTTGCTCCTGATTGGGCCCGATGATTTGTTGAACTTTAAGAAGATCTACAGGACCCTGGGGAAAGACGAGGACCTTCCCATGTTTCCCGTTCAGGACAAATGCATGACAGCTATTAAGGTACAGGGAAAAACAGAAATCGTAAAGAATTATTTTATTGTAGTAGTTTGTTGTGTAACTGAGTAGTTAAAACGATGAATTAAAAAAACCCTGAAAAATGCATTAGATCTTTTGAACAGGGAATACTATTTCAGGATAGAACTGTACAAAACTCTGAATTTTGTGCCGTGATGTATATGCTACCAGTCATAAATATTTGCACACATTGAGATTTTCTTCATTTGCATTTTCCTGACTTTTACTAAAAATGTACTCGGTATTCTTCACTACCAAATAATGTTCACAATTGGAATTCCATTATAATGATCACCAGACGAGTGTTCGATATTTAACGAGCTATTAAGAGTTGAAACAGTCAACAAGTCCAATTAAAGTTCAAGGACAGTCTAGAATTCAACTCTGCATCATCACACAACCAGTTAATAGGATGTCAGACATGCACTGTTACAGATTCTTACATCTTATAAAGGAAACTTGTTTTTTCATTTACAGTTGTTCAACTTTCCAAAATCTACAGTTTATGAAATAGAGAATTGGTAAAAACCTGTGGTGTGCAAAAACTTTGGACTGGATGCGTACTTCCGATAATTGGTGTGATTTGTGATTGTCTACAGGAACGCGTCGACATCGCCAGGAAAATAGAAAAAATTGAATACCACAACAGCCGAGAGAAGCAGCACAATTCATGGTTCAAACAAGCGGCAGAGGAAATGGACATAGACCTGGATGATGACTTGCTTTTGGGTTAGTACAACTCGGCTGTGAAAAGAATAACCTTGTCAGAACTCAGAGTGTATCCGTCTGCTGCTCTTTCTCTTGGCGTGCCTCCAATTTTTTTCATTTTTGTTCATGTTCATTTGCGTGTGACACCATTTTTTAAAACCCCAGTAGCGTTTATTATTACATGATTTTAAATTACAGTAACTTTGGTTCTGCTGGCACAGGAACACCAAACAAAGCTCAGCATGACGTCTGACATCTCGAGCACCAACACAAACCAGAGCTTCCATAAAAGGAGCAGTTTTTCTGTATGACAATTTGCCATTTGTTGCGCTTCTGGCACAGATTCATTCTGCTCACGTTCTAAGGGTTACATTAGAATCCATGTCCTTAACACAAGTGAAAGTCTTTCTTTCTTTCTTTCTTTACTTCCATCCCTTCAATCTGTGACAGTGGTCCTAGCCTGTATGGTGACCAGGCTGAAGGAAGGAAGAGAAAGCGTGAGAGATACACTAGGTGGACAAAAGTATTGGGACACTTAACACATGTGGAAAAGGCAGAAAACAGGCGGTATCCAGCCATACGTGTTCGACCCCCAGTCGGACTCAGAGCAAGACGAACACAACACTTCATGTGAGCCGGTAGACATTGCGCTCGGCTTATCCGTGCTCGTAAAACTAGCAGACGTAATAGCGGATCTGGTATTGTATACGGGAACAAAACATGCATTTCATGCCAATTTCTTTGCCTTAACCAATAGCGGAGGTTGTTTTATTGTGGTTTGAGCGAGTTTTTGCCACTGCAGTGGTCTGGCACGGCTGAATTCAGCATACATAAAGCTGCAAAGACCCAAGATGGCCACTGAAAGGTATGACAAGCAACAGGCTAGTGTGTGGGGTCTCAACAGATGAGGGGCAGCTCTATGCAAATTGGCCCCCACCTGACATCACATGGGGGCCCGCCGTCCAAACGGCTCGTTTTGAAAGGGACTGAAACTGTGAAGAATAGAGCTGTGAGTGATTAATTTTCAAAAAATCTCTGGCTTTGCAGGAGCCGGCAGGGACGAGCGCGAAGAACGGGAGCAGCAGAAACTCATGAAGGGCTTGAAGAAACACCTGAAGCACCTGCTCACGCTGCCAATCTTCAAACCCCACATGAAGACAAAATACCCAACTCAGATGGGCAAGCTGCAGCTGCCAGAACAGCCACAGGTCCATGAGTCAGCACTAATCAGTGTGACACATCAAAAGCAGAAACAAAAAGAGCAGCAGAAGCGGAAGGGGAATCATTAAGAGCGGCAGCTTTTTTTTTGAGAGAGAAATTGGTTTTGGACATTTAAAAAAAACTTTTGTTAAAGTTAAGTCTCTTTTGTTCTGTTCATATACAAATGGTTTGTCTTTAAACAAGCCTTTATGCTTAATGTTTGCAATTAAACTCAAACTAAAAATGTATATATCAAAAATGTCATTACAGAGCACCGTCTTGCTGTGTAAAGATCATAGAAATGTTCCTTAAAGATCCCTGGCGATGAAAAAGTCTTCCGGTTGCGCCTTGTCCAGTTCTCAATGTTCTCTGTGCTTATAGAGAATGTCATAGTGTGACGTTTTGTAGAGAAGGTATATGGAAGTATGAGATCCTTCTGGAATGGTGTGGTACACAAGATGACCGTCACTGCTGTCCATGGATATGATGCAGAGACTGACGTCAAGAGCCTCGGATAAAGCCAAGATCTCCACATGATCGCACTCCATTGCCATGGCTTCAACCTCCTGAAAAACAGAGCCAGTGTGGAGGGTTTAAAATGTAGCACTTCTCTGATCACTATAGAATGAACTAGATGCATATCTGCGGTTCTTGGAAAACCAGTGGTTGTTAATCATTGGTTTTATGGTCCAAAAACAAGTGTCAAAAGTCCTCTCACACCATGGATTGGAACTTGTGGTCGTTTCAGGGGCCGGCATACTACCGCTGCGCCACTAGGGGAGTGTGAAGTCGCCAGCTCTTACCAAGCCATTTATAGTTAAGGACAGCTGAACATGTAGCTGCGTTCACAGGCTGATTAATTTTCATTAAACCACAACAAACTGTGACAGGCAACCTAAGCTTTGGTGTCTTGAAGTCTGTGAGTCTGCTATGTGTTTTGCTCCACATTTTTTTTTTTTTCCGCCTTTTTTTTTTTTGGCTTCCTTTTCCTGGACGTCACAGACTCTCTCTCCGACACACATTTGAAGGCAACTCTACCATTCTATTTGCCCATATATTACATAGGGAACTTCACCACAAAACTGACTTTTTTTAAAACTATCAATTCTCTGCCCCTGATCAACCAATCAAAAATTTATGTACACGCACACTGCAGGGGTTATTATGGATGTTTTGATGTTGGAACCATGCCCATATTTCAAAAACAGTAGGAGGAGAAGAGATGCCAAATTCAGCTAGAAAAAATTATAATAAAAATAAAACAAGATTTGCTGACCTGAGTGCAGTAAACTTTGAGGTTGGGTGCCTCCACAAAGTGCTGGAAGAACTGGGCGTGGTTCTGCAGGTATGCTGATGTGAGGAGCCTCAGAAACTTCACCAGGCTGTCTGAGGTCATCTGCTCATTGAAACATCTCAGAAGATTCTCTTCTCCACCATCTGCTTCAAGCTGGTCCAGTACACTGAGAAACTTTAACAGTAACACACTTTAGAGTTAGGCTGTAGTTTGTGTTTTTTTTTCTTCAGAAAACAGTACCAACTCTGTACAGTAGCAGTGATGGGAACCTTAGCTGTAATGTCTGTAATTCAAATAGGTTCACTGGGTTTCAGTTAGCAAATAAAATATAATTAGAACCATTATCATGGTTGGAATCAATACAACAAAAGCAAAAAAAACTATAAAATATAAAAGTCTAATAAAAAACTGGAAATACCCTGTACAAAATGCACTACACTATATACACAAAATGCTGGGGAATAATTACTATAAATAAATAACTTGCTGCTAAGTAATTTACTAGTTAACACAAACCGTGGTTAGGTGTAGTTCTCCATTACTGCACATGATCCAGATCAATAGCAGATCAGTAATATTGATAATGGATATGTTAAGAATACATAATTACTTAAAAACTGCACATATTGTGTGGGTATGAAGTGTGTCTGATGGGTGAGTCTGTGATGGGGAAGAGTTATGGAGTCTGATGGGTGTGTGTGACGGGGAGGAGTTATGGAGTCTGATGGGTGTGTGTGAGACGGGGAGGAGTTTTAGAGTGATGGTGGTGTGGGACAGAGGGAGGAGTTACAGAGTCTGATGGGTGGGTGTGTGATGGGGGAGGAGTTACAGAGTCTGATGGGTGGGTGGGTGATGGGGGAGGAGTTACAGAGTCTGATGGGTGGGTGGGTGATGGGGGAAGAGTTAGAGTCTGATGGGTGGGTGTGTGATGGGAGGAGTTAGAGAGTCTGATGGCAGTGACGGGGTAGTTACTACAGACATGAGCACTTTAACTCACATCTAATGAAGTTCTTTTATGTGAAGTGTTAGTAAAGCAGGAATATATCTGAAAAATGTTTTGTTCTTATGTGTCTCTGTGCCGTAGTAACTAACACTTACCTAAGGCATCAGTGACGTTTTCTGATTCTGATCTTAACAGTTTAACTGAGTGTAAATTTTGAAAAATCAGTGGAACTGCCCTTTAAGTGTAATCAAGCAAATGATGTGGCTTAAGTACTTACAGTTCTGAGGAGATCTTTAAATTCACTTTCATCAAATCCAGCTGTTAGCAGCTCATCTTGACTTTTAAGCAGCTTGTCCTTAAATCTGAAAAACAGACAAGGTGCTTGGGTTAAACAGACAGGGCACAGAATTCTGTAGAAGCTGTAGAAGCTTGAACTGACTGTACCTTTTCACAGCACTTTCACTGTGCACCAGTGTCTCTGCAAGGCGGAAGCAGAGGGCCCTATAGAAACAGTTTCCATCTCCTTTCACTCGCCGAATAAATCTAAACTGATGGCAAATGTCCTGCATGAAAGAAAACAGTGGCTGACACTGAACAAGGATCATCCTGTTTACGGTCACTGACCTCTAATCAGACTTTGGACTTTCCAGATCTCCTCTGTCTATTCTGGATAGCCATGCCAGACTACTTTAACCCCTTCATTTCCAAGAATTACTGTAAAATGCAGCAAAACTTGGTTATACCTAGAATGAACTCCTTTTTGTGTTTTACAAATCAACCCCATGGGACCAAATCACTGCGTGCAAACAAGCAAGAAAGCAGTCAAAGTATTCAGATTTGTTTTGTTTGTAAATGTAGTTGCTATTGTGTGAGCTGGTGGTTCCAGATTCCTCCTCGGTTCCTCCAGCTGTTGTATGGATTTGTGAAAATCAGCAGCTCCTGATTAAATTTAATGAAGGACTGATTGAATAAAACCAGGTTTCTGATGGAAACCACAGTAATATTGGACTTCCACAAGAACACACTGATATACTGAACAGAACATCACTGTTTACTGTTACTTGTGTTTATTCTTTTGAAAGTGATCATTCTGTCATACGTGAACACACCACAGCACACAGTGTGAACAGCACGAAATTCTTCTCTGCATTTAACCCATTCACCAAGTGAAGCAGTGGGCAGCCAGGAACACAGCATCTGGGGAGCAGTGTGTGGGGACGGTACCTTGCTAAAGGGAACCACATAGGTGCCACTAGCAGTCTTGGGATTCAAACCCACGACTTTCAGATCGCAGGGAAAACTCCCTAACCACTAGGTCACCAGCTGCCCCTTTTTAGTTTTATTTGGTATATTTAGTAACAGTAATGTGAAGAAAAAAATTAAAAACACTGCTCTTCTTCACATAAGTAAGGCTAATTTCTAACAGACTATATAATTAAACTGATATAACACTGTTTTAAGCTTTTCTTTGACTGCAAAGGACCTTTGAGATGTATTATACATACACTATATGGACAAAAGTATTGGGACACACCTGTTTTTCAGGATTTGGGCTAGGCCACTGAAAAGCAATCTTAATGCTTTTGCAGACCAAGACATTTTGGACAATGCCATGCTTCAAACCTTGTGGACCCAGTTTGGGGAAGAACCTTTTTCTATTCCAGCATGACTGTGTCCCAGTGCACAAAGCAAGCTCCATAAAGACGTGGCTGGTGGAGTTCGGTGTGGAAGAACTTGACTGGCCTGACCTCAACCCCATCCAGCCCCTTTGGGATGAACTGAAATGGAGATTACGAGCCAGGCCTTCTCATCCAACATCAGTGTCTGACCTCATAAATGCACTACAGAATGAATGGGCACAAATTCTCACAGAAACTCCAAAATCGTGTGGAAAACCTTCCAAGAAGAGTGGAAGCTGTTATAGCTGCGAATGGGCATCTGCTCCATATTAAAGTCTATGGATTTGAACGCAATGTCCTTGTTGCTGTAATGGTCAGGCGTTTGTTTATTTCAGAACGATGAGATACATGCCTGGTACTTCGTGGCCTCAGACTCTTGCAGGATCTGTGCTGAAGTTTCTTCTTTAACTGAGACTAAACCGGACCCGTCCATCTAGACAGAAACAAATCAAGTAAGTTTTATTGTCATTTCAACCAAATACACACAGCACACAGTGAAACCAAACATCATTCCTCTAGGACCACCGTGCCCCTCAAGTACCACAACGTTCCTCCAAGGACCATGGAGCAGCACAAGAACATAAAGAGAACACTACAAGACCACTAGTGCAGACAGGACAGGAGAGAATGCAGGAAAACACAAGAGCAACAAAACAACATGAGGGACAAGACAACACTGAGTGCAGTAACAACTACAGTACTAGTCTGGATGAAGACAGTGTTCTGACAGATACCGTATTCCAGCAACAGAGGGATACATGTGCAAAAATGCAAAAAAGGTGTACAGGTCCGATCCATGAGCACGAGACTATGCCGCGTGCACTCGTATTCCTATAGACAGTGTTTGAAGTCATTTGTCCTGACCTGTTTGGAGCGTTCTCCCTTTAAAGTTGAGCCTGGTTTTAGAGGATTCGAATCCTCGGGCGTTCCATCACGCGCCCCTCCGACGTTCTAGAACACTTTTCAAAGGGAGATCAGCCCTGTTGTCACAGTAACCGGACGTGTAGAAGAAACACGTGTCTTCCTTTTAAAGGGACAGGGGAGATCATAGCTGAAAGTGGAACAAGCTCGAGCTGTTCAATAAAATGTTTCTATTTTAATTTTTATAATTTTTAGACCTCGAGCCTTGTAAGAACGCTTGGTCTGTTTGAAGTTAAATAATCTTTTTATTTGAAATAAAATAATCTGGTTCTCTAACTGAACGACAGGGGGCGCTATAGTTCAGGGTAAACAAGGTAAATAATATGACTCCAATTGGAGAAGAATTTCACCCATTTATTAAAAACTTGACAGCTCATAACCGAAGCAAATTGTTCCCATTTGTGGTGATAGGAACCAGGCGTCTGAAGTATTTGTCTCTAAAACCTCCCTTACATTAAGTTATTGAAATGGTAATAAATACACTGTTAGAAGGTTTTGGCCATTTTTGAATATATATACATGATGGAGAGGTATTGTGAGGAAAAATAGTTCCCAGATCTTTTTTTTCACATTTACCATTATATAACTATTATTGTAACATTACATGTACTTTGCATGTTAAAAAGATTCACTGGTGGTTTCAGAGAGTCAATAAAATGATTGTATTTGCATTAGACATCATGACAGCTTGATTCATTCACCAGAATCGGTGAATCTCAACAACTCAATAATTCCAAACTGTTTTAAATTCCTATAAACAAAATGAAAAATTATCTTCAATGTGTTTTTGTTTATGTAAATGCTAATTGAATAAGTATGTATTGAAATTGTATACACACACACACACACACACACACACACACACACACACACACACACATTATATATATTAACACAATTCTATTTTAAAGTAGAATTTTTAACTCACATCAGCAACATGATTTACAAAATTGTATTTCAGTCAGTTGTCAGTAATCATACATGAGTCTCATTGCATGGTCCTGGTTGAGCTGAGCAGTTCACTCCTCCCACTGGTCTTGCTGGTACTCTTCAGATGGACTTTACTGGAGGTGTTTCTAGTCAGTGCTGATCCTCTCCTTCCTCTGTCAGCACTCCCCTTCGTCAGTTCTGATGCAGAGTCCGTCAGCCGCAGTGCTCTCTTCTCCATGTCTGCCTTCTCCAGGATAAACTCCTGCAGAAAGGGTTTCTAACTGGTCTCTCCATACCTCACTGTGTTCTATGGGGTATCTGTAATAATATATATATGTTCTATTATATGCACATTATATGCACAACATGCAAATATTACCTTTATCATGTCCATCATAGTCAGTATGTTCATGTCTTCTAATGATCCATAGTGCTGCAGGAGACACAGCTGCCCGAGATTCTTCACTGCTATCAGAAGTGTCCCAATCTCTTCAATCTTAACACAAACAAACTCATTAAATAACTAAGTATTTTGGTTTTGTGCGAATTAAGGGTTAGTTTGTCTGAATATTAGGAGTGCAGAGGAAGTCAGACCTGGTCCCTGGACTGGCCCTGGTGAATCTGCAGGGTCATTTCCAGCTGATTATTCTTTTCTTTGATTTGATCCCACTGGGTCTGCAGTTGGGAAAGCTCCTTATTGGTTGTCTGTCTCAGAAAAAAAAGCACAGAGAGTGTGAGCTATAACAAACATGATTTATACATCTATAAAAAACATTATTTATAGATCACTTTACATACAGATGGCAGCTCAAAGTGCTTTACATACAGATGATTATGCATAATATTACTAATAATAATAACAATAAAAGTGCTTTTAAGTGCTTTAAAGACAGATGATTAAGTCGCGTGTTGTTTAGTGGTATACTTCCATCACTGTTAATATCAAATGCATTAGATGGTGCAAATTATTTGAAAAAAAAAACAAACGCAAACAGAGGGGTAGAATTTAAATGTAAAGCTAAATGAAATACATATGTTTTCAGATTTTATTTCTCAGAGATGTGCTTGAATACCCACAGTGAGGAGCTGTGCTTTTTCTGTAATTCTGGATTTGCAAGATCACATGTTGGAACATAAACAGACAGCCAGGTACGCAGCTTAAATGTCATTTTGAGCTTTAAAAACAAGAAAAAGAGCTGTAAAATCTTACAGGTAACTAGTTCAGTTCTTTAAAAACAGGGGTCATATAAGCCCTCTTTCTTATTTTCTCACCAGTTATCACGAACACTAATGTGATTTCAAATATAACTTATATAGGTATTGTAATGTGCAGCTGTGTTATGTATGTGCCTCATACCAGTTTGCTTGTATTGTGTTCCTGTTTTAGTGAGTCCAGGTGGCGCTGGCCCTGGTCCAGTTCCTCTGTCAGGCTGGCAAGACGCTGCAGAAGATCCTGCTGGGTGATGGACAGAGTCTCATGGCGTCTGATGATGGGCATCACCAGAAAATCAGCTCCATACTCTAAATAATCTGCACACAAGAACCAGCAACGATCAGGAGAGGAGAAGCTACAGCAGAATCAGAATCAGAAAACTATTGATCCCAGAGGCAGTTTCTTATGTTACAACTGAACAGACACACAGAGACACAAAAACAATATAAAATATAAAGTCTAAATAAATCCAATAATAAAGTAAGTAAAGTGGCCCCTTGTAGTAATGCGTCAACACACCACACCACTCAATGTGAAATTCTTCCTCTGCATTTAACCCATTCAAGTGAAGCTTGCTCAAGGGTACTCATTCAAACCCACAACCTTCTGCCCCAAAGGTAAAGGGGGCATTTGGCTGACAACCTTATCCAGAGTGACTTACAATCATCAGTTACAGGGACAGTCCCCCTGGAGACAATGAGGGTTAAGTGTCTTGCTCAGGGACACAGTGGTAGAAAGTGTGGTTTCGAACCTGTAACTTTTGTTGTCATCGGGGTCCCAGGTAAATGTCTTACCCACTAGGCTACTATCACCATTTATAAATAAATTTGTAGAAAAAAAACTCAATACGAAATACATGACACTATATACACAAATACTGGAGTATTAGTACTACTGTATAGACAAATAACCTACTGCTATGTAATTTACTAGTAAGCAATCTTGATCAGTAGTAGATCAGTAATATTGACATAAGTAGTGATATTTCACATAAGACTATTGAACATAAATAGTTCAATTTGGCCCACAAATCACATCAAGGTACAAGTAACTAGTTTATGAGTTTCCAATGAAATACCAACTTACAGATTAATCATTCAAAATGTGGAATAACATTTTCTCTTACTCTCTGGAAGTAAGTCTAGAATCTTCATCAGATAGGCTTCATACATCTTATATTTTTCAACCCTTTCTTTCAAAAGTTGATGCCTGTGGATCACACATGTATTTGTAAAAAAATATATATCAATTTTTGACAGATCATCTTAAAATCTGAGGAGTGGGCATGGTTGATTTTTGTCTTACCTCTTCTGAAGCTGCTCCAGCTGTTCAGATAACTCAGATTTCTCTTTATGTTTCAGCTCATTCTGTTTTCTCTCTACCTGGTATTTCTTCAACGCTCGGCGGCGCTTCACCTCATTCTCCTCCACAAACTTCTCAAATTTGGTTGCCTTGTCTTTCATCTGAGGAAAAGTCAGGTTTGTATGATCATAATTCGCATTTAGTGTGTGACGTAAATGTTCATTTTCATTGTGTGACTGAAAACTCATAAGCATCAGGCAGAATTCACTGCAAATTCAGGGTCATTACTCTCATGTAACACTGAAAACGTTATTAGATGAACCACATTTAGGAGCATCAGATTATGAAGAGATTATGAAGCACCTACTTCTTGCTGCCTCTGGACGAGTTCTTCTCTTCTCTGTTCCAGTTCCTGCATGCGATCTTTGAACTCCAACCGTTTCTGCATTAACTGCCTGTTCACCTCGTTCACCTGCACCTGCTTCTTCAGCACCAGAGTCCTCTGAAGAGTGTTGACCCCCGTGTCCAATATCCTGCCGGACGACTGCAGGGGGATTTGTAGCAACGGAAAAGGAAATATATGTCAAAAACACTTTCACTAAAGATGTGTTTATACTTCTGTCGTACTTTGGTTCGACTGGTCCGAACAAAGACTAAACAAAACATTTCTGCATTTCAGTTCTGACCCTTTTTTTTTTAGCATTTATACTGATATATTTAATATTGAACTAAAAGCAGTAAACAAAAGTCAAGTAAAAAGTCTAATTGGGCACAACTGCTGACAATAATTGCAATAAAATCAAGTAAACTTTTTGAAATGTTATTTGTTCATCATATTTATGTTTTACCTGTGACATTCTAGAGCAATAATTGGTGACAATAACTGCAGTAAAATCCAGTGAACGTTTTGAACCATTATGCAAATTGTTGGTCATATTTCTGTCTCGTTTTATCTGTGATATACTAAAGCAGTAAGTGGTTTTGCACAGTTCATTCCATCTCTGGCTCTGTTTAGAGATCTTTGGCTCATACTGTGTTCATTCTTCAACAAAATGCACCAGAGTTCGAACCGAGACTGACCTGCTCTTGTTCTGCAGGCTTGGTCCAGATCACATTGCTCTGTTAAACTAACTAAACTTGCTCTGACTAAACCTGCCAAAACTTAATGTGACGTTCAGGTCACAACAGTTCTGTACAAGAATATTGTAGTTGATTTAAAATGGCCATCCAGAGTCAAGTCAGAAGGAAAAAGTGCATAAAGATCAACAAAGTCCCCATTGTCACATTATTTATAGGTTTTCTTTATGCAAATATACATACCTCTGTTATGACCGGAATGTGATTGACATTTTCAGCAGGTTCTCTGTTTTGAAGACTGCAGGGGTGTGACAGAAAAAAACATTTATGCAAATGATCTGCGTGCATTCCTGCGGTTGCTGAAAGGCAGGTCTGGTATGCAGCTTGAGGCACTGGGTGTGTTATTTAATCAAGTCAGTATTTTCAGTGAAACTAGGTATTGCAATGTGCTGTGACAGGTGTGTGGATTATGTCTGGGTTACTGCTTCGTCCACATGTCCCATGAGCTTCTGTGGGAAATCTGTGGCGCTGTGTAAAGTTGGGTTGATCTGAGGTGTGTGTTGGTTGTTGTCCATTCTGCATGTGTTAAACCTCCTTTTATGACTGACCTCATTCAACATTTCATGTCTCTAAAATGAATAATCAACATAATTTTAAATGTATTTTCCTAATTTCATGGGGACAAATAGAAACACAAAATTAACATGAGGATGTATTGTGTCCTGTACACATTATGTGCACATCTGTGTTCTTTGGGGTAAATTTGACGGCAGACGGTTTTATAAAGAATATAAGAAATATCAATATTTTACACACATTTCTTTTGGTTGTTTTGGACTCTACTGATGGTACTGGAACATGCAATCTTACAATATCACTATAATATGCAAATTTCTAAAAACGTCCTCAGCTTTAGGGCCACAACTGAACATAATTAGACCTGTAGGAGTGAGAGAACTACTGATGGATCATAACTTTGATATTTCCTGCTGTGGGGGCTTTATTACATGTATGTTTTATTTAAAGCTCTATTTGGGAACTTTGATTTCAACCATTTTCTGGAAGTTTAAATTGCTGGGATAAACTGACTCCAGTCATAAAATATGCTAGTAAATTTGAACAGAACATGAGGATTAAAGCTAGCCAGTGAGTTTAGGCTGGTATGTTTACATTACATGATTGTAAAGGGATTTCAGGACTGCTTGGTGTGGATAGACACCTATAAATACTCAAGTGTGTACATATATATATATATCAGAATCAGAATCAGAAAACGTTTGTCCCAATACTCAGGGCTAACTAACTTGTGACTGGAGGACCCACAGTCTCTTAAATGTGTTTTAATGATTCAAACTCAAATAAACTGAAAACAGAGGCACTAACTATATTAACACAGGACATTATAGGCACTTGTTGCTGTACTGAAAGCAAACCAAATCGAATATTCTGATGTACTGTACTCTGGTGTACTGTACTGTGATGTACTGTACTGTGATGTACTGTACTGTGGTGTACTGTACTGTGGTGTACTGTATTTTTATGTGCTGTGTTCTGATGTGCTGTATTGTGATGTAGTGTATTTTGATACACTGTATTCAAATGTTCAGGCGTGTGACTGTGCTCTGACTGTGTGATGAAGATGTTCTTGTACTGTGTTCATTTCACGTGTGTGCGTGTGTGTGTATGTATGCGAGTGTGTGTGTGTGTGTGTGTGTGTGTATACCTGGTGTCCTGCGTTATAAAGATGTTCCTCAGTCTGTTCTCCACTGTGAGCTCCAGGCGGGGGTCCTGGTTCAGCCCGGGAGGGGAGAAAGAGGCCATGCTCGGATAGAGAGGTTCTGCTCAGTCGGAGAGTTAAACCTGGGGGATTTTGAGGTTTGGGTTTTTTTTGAGGGGGTTTGGGTGCTGCGGATCTGTTTTGTTTCTCTGTCCGGACTCCGTTTGTTACTCGTCGCCAGGACACCACGGCACACGCGCACAGGCACGCGCTGCGTTGTCATGGCAATAGCCCGACCGCGTGTTCTCTTCAGGTTAATGCGCGGGTGCAGTGGGGCTCCAGCAGGGGGAGTCTTGTCCACCAGTGATCGTCAACTGGCGGCCGACATCCGGCCCCTCGATGGAAAATGAATGGACGTCTATGGAGCTAGACGGCTAAATTCTGCATTCGCCCGCGGATGTGTTCTGAGAGTGGGAGTTTTCCTTATATTAAAATTTCTCTGATATTACTGAATCAGGAATAGCCTGGCGAGGAGGGGAAAGTATGTTCCTACATTTCATTTTTTCTAAATGAAAACAAGCCTTCAATCTGTCATTAATCCGCCGGTAACGGCGCGCGCACTTCCGGGTTCAAGTGCAGCGCGCATGGAAATGACTTTCAGCTGTACTGAGTTAAGACTGATATGTGTGTGTAAATAAGGAAGCCGAAACGGATTCTTCTTTGAAGGCTTTCCAGCAAATTTTGAAGTTTCTGTTGGAATTTGTGGCATTTATTCTGTAGATCATGTATGAGATTGTCCAAAATGTCTCCATGTTCTGAAGCATTAAGAGAGTCATGCTGGAATAGAAAAGCTTCTTCCCCAAACTGGGTCCACAAAGTTGGAAGCATGCCATTGTCTTGAAACCACCTGAATTCAATAATTAAGAGGTGTGTCCCGATAGTTTTGTACATATAGTGTATGTAGCTCCCTGCATAAGACCAGTGGGGGTGTGGTCTTTTTGGGCACCACATGTAGATTCTGAGACAACTATACTCTCATTAGTACCTGGGGGAAGTTTTTTTGTTTTTGTTTTTGTTTTTGAACTTTTGGGTCATTTCAGTGATATACTCTTCTTTGCACGGAGGGCCAATGAATCTGTTTGTTTGTTTTCCTTGTGTACACCACCGCATATGACTATAGGAGGGATTATGCTGATCATCTAAACCACCTTATCAGAGCATGCTCACAAAAGATAGGATGCACAAGGAACACAATACAATTATGTTCTCTAAATAAAGGTGCCTAAGATGGGACCACTATAGTTACTGCATTTGTACTGCAAAAGAACCGTTGCCCTTGTGTTTGTGGGGGTGGTTTACTTACCCAGCACAGTTTGGTGTTTTGTTGCTCCATTTTAGCCCAATAAAGACTTTGGAATGAGCTAAACATCAAAACTGTATTGTGTTTGAACTACAGCATGGAAACACATGGTGCAGGTCCTAAAATAGCCTTTAAATGTGGAACAGCATCATGCAGCTTTTATGAAATGCTCAGATATTGTCCTTAGCCAAGCTTGATAATCATCAACAAATGCAATGTATGACAATTCAGTAATTCAATCACAGACCCTTTTTGAAAGAGTCAGATTTCATTAGGAGCACATAAGCCGTTCAGTTTAATGTCACTGATATCACACACTGCCCCAACTAAAAATAGCTTTAATTATTTTTCCAGTTGCTGGAGAATTTTTTTCAAACAAGTCATATTACTGCATTAGTTGCTATCATTGTTATTATGATCAATTGTTTTCTGCATCTTTAGAATCTACACTCATTCTCCTAAACACACAAGGTAGTTCAGCTTCTGCATGTGCAGTTATACAGTGAGGTGCATGGCTGGTGGTGCAGAGGCAAATGACGCTAAACAACGTTAAGCATGTCCTTAAAAGGCATTTTGCAGCTCAGTCAGGGCAGCTTGGCCGTCAGATCAGCTTGGGAGTGAAACGGGTTTCACATCCACATTCACACACACAATCACACACACACTCAAACGGTGAGTACAGAGTTTCCTTATAGCTCTTTCTGCTGTAAAGAACTAATCTTCTGCTTTAAAGTGCCATCAGTGATGTTGCATAGTGTTCTGTAATAATTGTGTGCAGTTGCATGATCTTTTTATAACCGAGACTGTTCTGTGCATGTAAAACACAAGATCACATCCTCA
Organism: Hydrocynus forskahlii; assembly: GCA_037974365.1. Taxonomy (NCBI): domain Eukaryota; kingdom Metazoa; phylum Chordata; class Actinopteri; order Characiformes; family Alestidae; genus Hydrocynus; species Hydrocynus forskahlii. The sequence continues at coordinate 360 of JBBPCX010033257.1, read as the reverse complement.
CTGACCTGAAGAAAGACCAAAGGATGACACATAGGACTGTACAGAGAGTGATGCACTGAATTTCATTGAGTAATTTCTATTTGCCTTTCAGTGTACTCACTTCCAATTGTGTTGCTCGAATATACAACTGCATGCAAAAGCTTGAAGACCCCTGGTCAGCTGATGTACATTATATGGACAAAACTATTGGGACACATCTGTTTCTCAGGGTTGGGGCTAGGCCTCTTACTTCCAGTGAAAGACAATCCTAATGCTTCAGCAGACCAAGACATTTTGGACAACACCATGCTTCCAACTTTGTGGACCCAGTTTGTGGAAGAACCTTTTCTGTTCCAGCATGACTGTGTCCCAGTGCACAAA
>JBBPCX010033246.1:0-15943 GCA_037974365.1 Hydrocynus forskahlii | reverse complement strand
CTCCTCCAGCCACGTCTTTATGGAGCTCGCTTTGTCCACTGGGACACAGTCATGCTGGAATAGAAAAGGTTCTTTCCTTCACTGGAAGTGAGGGGCCACCTGAGGTGTCCAAAATGTCTTGGTCTGCTGAGGTATGAAGATTAAACTTCACTGGAAGTAAGGGGCCTCCTGAATTCCCAGTGTGAGTCCCCACTGGCCACTCCTGCGTTACTGGTGTCCCGTTAAGAGACCGCAGCCCTTCTGTAATACACAGTTTGTGTGAGTTGTTCTCCAACCCCTAATCAGTGGTGCGCTTCTGACCACAGAGCCGCTCCTGCCTGAACCCAGCAGTGACACGACGGTTAGGCTGAGGAGAACGTGGCTGTGATTTGGTTGGGTTGTTGTGGTCAGTGTTGCGTGGTGGATGGAGCCCACCACGCAAGGTGTAATGAGGCTGGACGAGTCGGGTGGAGGCAGGATGGAGGCAGGGAGAATAAAGAATGAGGCTTGACGGAGCCGGGCAGGAAGAATGCAGGACAAGGACGGATGACCTCGGGACAAAGAAAGGCTTGAGGACGGAGACATGCTGAGGCACGACATGGTAGGATGGAGGAAGGAAGGCATGACAAACACTTAAGAATTCCAGTATCTCACGGGAACTCAGCCTTAGTCTGTTTCCCCCGTTTTATAAAGGACATTATTTATGACTGTGAAACTGAAATTGCAAATAAGCACAAAGACAGTGGGCTTCTTTGAGAAGTGTGTCTTCCCAAGCTGACGGGGGGAGGTGTTATTGTGAGTCGGATTTCAAACACTGTGATGAGTCACAGAATTCTGAAAATATCCCAACAGCCCACCTCATCAGGGGCGCAGATAGCGTTTTTAATGTGGGGGGACGAATCGGCGGTGGCGGGGGGCGGGGCTTGGGGACGGTCACCAGTGAGACAGCTCCCAGGTCTCAGGACCCCAGAACAATAACACAGGACGTGCTGCTGGGAACTATGTGCTGAAGAGAATGGAGTGGCATGTTCAGGTTTTCGATTTAAGATGTGCAAAATAAAACGTTTTAGACCCTCCATCATCTGTGCCTCACCGTGAACAAGTGACAGTACTCCATAGTGTACTCGCTAACATCTTTCCTACATTAACATCAAAGTACACGTACGTAGTACATATGGGGGGGGGCCTACAGACAGGTACTGTCGTCCAGTAACAAATAATGAAGTACCGTAAGCACAGAACACATTAAATTCTTTAGTTTGTCACCTGACTGGAACCTTGAAGTTCGCATTTTAAAGCAGGTACTGTTCAAACCAATGATCTAGAAATGTGTATTTCCATCGAAACATCAAAATATTGTTAATTGCATCCCATCCACATCATAAATACGAGAACAGGGTATTGCAGTACTTTCTACGTATCCATTTTTTTTGTTTTTTGGTTTTTTTTTGTTTGTTTTTTTGTGTGTGTGTGTGCCCTGTAGTGGGCTGGCGCCTCCGCCCAAGGTGAGTCCCTGCCTCGCGCCCATAGACCCTGGAAGAGGCTCCGGGTACCCGCAACCCTAGTAAGGATCAAGTGGTTACAAGGAATGAATTAATGTTTTGTTTTGTTTTGTTTAAAATGATTGCTAGGGAACATTCAGTACTCACTGGATATAGGTTTCTACCCAGTTCTACATCGTTGCAGCACAGTCAGAGGTCAGTCATGGGTGTGCAGCAACACATGAGCTATTCAGCGTAATAAGAGGCTGGTGTTCCCCCGTCAACAGTGAAAAACATTAATAATAACAGCACTTTCACATGCCCAATATAAGCCATTTATGCAACTCTCTGAGTCAGAGTGGACACATGAATGGAAGAACTGCAGGCTTCAGCTGTGTTTCTGGGATACACTAGTAAAAAAAACAACAACATAGAACTGAAGTGGAACTTCTTAGACCATCCAGCATCCATCAGCATTTTTACTGAGGTGTGCTCAGATCTTTTCTTCTCCTTCAGGATCCTTTTGGTTTAATATGAAACGAGAGAGGCGTGAACAGCAGTGAGGCAGTCCACGACAATCGTGAGCAGAAAACTCTATTAACCCTGGGGGATCCTGCTTAGTTTACGACTGTGCAGACACACAGAGACACAAAGAACAATTTAAATAACTAAAAAAAACTCAGCAGAAATACTCAGTATGAAATACACTGTACTATAAACACAAACACTGGAATATAAGTACAATAGATAGACAGTTAAGTGAATTACTAGTAACACTGGTAAAGTCTGTTGTTGCTGTAATAGAGGTCAGTAGTAGATCAGTAATACTGACATAAGTAGAGATGTTTCACACGGTAAGACTAGAGCGTATAACCAGCGCAACAGACTAAAATTTAATCCTGAAAGGTTTTAGTCTGACTGGTAAATTCATCAGAAAATGTCCATGAGTGCACATTCCTCAGCAATGTTCCTCAAACATTGCTGTGAAGATTTGATTGCAAAACGTCAGTTTTGACCACAAACGCCTCTCTGGCTTTTTGTAATGTTCTGTCTCCCCTCTATATTTTGTAATTTTCGGTCTCTCTCTATATTGTTGTTTATATTCTCCACATGTCTTTGTTTATGTGTCTGTTTCTTTTAAGTGTGTTTTGGTTTTGGCTCCGCCTTTAGCCCTGCCCCCTTTTAGGCATCTCACCTGTCTCACCTGCCCCCCTATGTATTTTAGTTTGTCTTTGTGGATTCTTTGGAAAACCTCTTGTCTTTGTGCCCTTTGTACTCTGTTTATTTTCCACTAATGTGTAAACAATGTGGCTTGTTAATGATCTGTTCTAGAGAATCTAAGGCCTGATCCCTTTATTATTGTTCTACTGGAGTTATGAGATGGTGTTGGCCTACAGGGTTTTATTCACACTGGTGGTTGCTGACCTCACAAAAAGAGCTTTAGCATTATTGCTGAATACGTACGTAATATTGCTCACATTCCGAATAAACCTGATCAGTCTTGGATGGGAGTTTGTGCAGAGCGATGAAGAAAACCTGCTTTTTTGTTTTGTAAACGTTTCTGGAGAGCCGCTAATTGCCCCCAAACTTTGGATGAAAATGTTGAAAATGAAAGGCTCCACACCACAGTAGCTTACAGAACCTCAGAAATAAGTCCTGGAGTCCCCTGAATGGCCACTCTTCACCCTAATAATCGCTTCATAACCACGAGGCATCCAGTAGCGAGTTCCAGCACGAAATTGGCTCTTTTCTGAATTCTTTCACACAAACTGCCTTTTCTGTCCAGTTGGCCAATGCAGATTCTAACAAACTCTGGTCTAGGGCTCAGTAAGGCAAGTCCAGTTGTTGAATTTCTACTTTGCTTCTTCCCCAAAAATTTCTTGCCCAACTCTGGTTGTGTTTCATATTTTAATGTTGACGGGGGGCCATGCCTCTGTGTGTGCCAGGACAGCCATGCTGGTCCAGTTTGCCAACTTTTCTGCCCTCTTTTTACAAAACAGAAGCAAAGTATGCTATACGATTATACAAGTTTCTTACAAGTAGACTAAAATATACTTAGGATAGGTGATGTACCCTAAAGATCTTTCTCTTGATGTACTGGTACCACGACTCTCAAAGCAGGGTGTGTCATGTGTAGCATCTTTTGAAACTTTTTCAGTGATAGATGGCTTCTCTCTTACCTTCCTTATCGCTAGTTTGAGATAAACTCCGGGTGGCTCACCTGTTCAAGGACAATTGGTTGTGGTTCCACTTGTGTAATATTGAACAGGTTGTTCTGCCAGGGATGTTGAAGGAAGAGCTTCTTCCATTCCAGTGGTTATTGATGATGTAGGAAGCTTTTTTCTCATCGCCAGCTTCTTGAAATCTTTCCAATCAGTGGAAATGTATTTTACTTTTGGAATGTGGGTAGAAACCAGAGTACTTAGTGGAAACAGAACATGCACATAGAAAGTACCCAGTCAGAAACTGAACCAAGACATTCATGTGGTGAGACAACTCTCTGCGTCACCCCCCTTTTGCAGCATTAATATGTAAAACCTGATTTATTTTCAGCTTTGACATTTATAACTATCTTAATTTAGCGTCTGAAAACATTTTACCCTGTCAGTTTCCTTTTTAACACATCTTTTTTATGCTTGTGTTTGGAAACTATGTCGCTGACAAGTTAACTTCCACACTTGCCCGCGTGTGGACCTCTGTTAACTGACAGAACTGACGACTGATGTTCTCCAAGTGTGTTGAGTCAAATGACAAATGACATGTTAGTATCAGGTTGAAGAGATAAAGAGCTTCACAGGACTCGTGGGAAGCAAGAGCTGGCCTTCACCCTTCCTGCTTGGATATTGTGTGATGGGGGGATCCAAGCTGGTGGCTGGAGCTCCATGTGACTAAACTGGTGAGACAAATGAGATGAAAATAAAAACAAATACACAAATGAACTGATTAATTGCTTAAATAACAAGACATCATGAAAAGTGTTCTGTTCTTCTGTTCAGCTGGGCTAACCGCCAATAAAACACACATCAGAATTAAAATAAGATAAATACAAGCGACTGGGAAAGACAAATACATGTAATGGAATATACTGTATATGTGTTTCTTCAGTGTACATTACAGATAATGTGAATTTGTCTAAATGCAAATGACGTTGACATTTCATCCACCCTTCAGATCGATTTTCTTCTTTCTTTTATTCTGATCTCTTAACAATGGTTTCTTGTCGCGGTTCTTCCAGATAAGTCTGGGTTCACGCAACATCCTCTGAACAGTTGATGTTGCAACATCTGTTCCGATATCTCTTTCACTGAGCTTGTATTTCATGTTTAGCTACTGACTGGTGACTTGAATGAACTGGAAATATGGATGTAAGCTCAACTTTGGCCTCTTCAGGACCATCTTCGGCTCTTTCTCATCATCAGATTTGTACTTAAGTTCAGCAGGAGCAAGAGGAAATACGAGAACCCCAGTGGTGAACGACGCTAGTTTTCAATCAGTCTAAGTCAAATTCATTTATACAGCATGTAATCATACACATACACAAGGCCATTCAGAGTACTTTCGAATAAAAATTAAACTAGAGTAAAATAAAATAATAGGAGAAATAAAAGAATACATAGAAAATCAATGAAAGAAGATAAAAAGTGGGATGAAGTGCTGATATTTTAAAGAAGGCGGAGGAGAATAGTGCAGTTTTAGATATTTTTTTAAGTCGGTGCAGATCTGATACTGATGGGCAGTTGGTTGGACAGAATAGTGGATATATATCATTTCACCAGGTTTAGTTTCAGATCTTTTACCGCAAGCTGACTAGTAGTGATGCTAAAGAGGACTGTCAGGTTCAGAAAAAGCATGGAGTCAAACAGGCAACAAGGTTTATTCCAGATTACAAAAAACAGACACTGGCAGAGTTCCAAAACCAAAAGGCAGTCCGATTTACAAACTGCTCCGAATTGTCATACCAGAGAGACGAGTCCAAGAGTGCAGTTCAGATAGTCCAGAGAGGCAAATCCAAAACAGCAAACGAAACCAAATAGGGTGAGGCAGGAATCAAAGTTGAGAAATTCAGGCAATTTCATGCAAATCAAGTTAGGAATCAGAATATGTGATCGGTATGCAGGGAGAAGTTCACAGCAGTACTGCACAAACCTGAATGCGGAGGTCTGTGGTATGTTTCTAAATTAATTAGGGTCATGTGATTGAATCTCAGGCATTAGGAGTCAAGGCGGGGAAGAGAGTCTGGGGTTCATGGGTCAATGGGATCTGACAAGAACTAACCCTAGCAGTTCTAATGATACAAGAGAGACCCAAGAGTGGACCTGCCTGACTTGACTTGAATACCAAGACTTTAAAGTGGGAGGAAATGGATTTCCAGGCCAGGAGATTTTCCACACTGACCTTCTGAGAACCTTTTGATTCAGTAATATCTTGGAATGAATAAAGCCAGTATGACCGGTGAAGAGAGAGTGGAGGCTTCCAGTTAAAGCTTGATTTTGGCAGCTGTGAATAGAGTTAGTCAGAATTTCTTCTCTGAGGTCAAACTCTAATTCAGGGTCTGTGAGACACCAGCCATGGAGGCCTAGAGCACCGTGGACTTCTGTGTCCTGCCTCACTAAACAAACCTGACTCGACTCAACAGCGAATTTGCAAGTCAGTAAGAAAAAACGTTTTCGAAGCATTTTCAAAACAAGAAAAGTCAAGAGCGGCCAAGAGGGGCCTAAGGCTGCCAGGGGTCTCGGTGTGACTCAGATCCGAAGGCCTGCGTGGATGCAACTCTTGGGACAGGACAGTCGTTTCCTCAGATTGTATATTCGATGTCAGAATAGTCATTAAGTGTACATTAATTCCTGAATATATGGAGCAAACAAAATTCTCAGCCCCCTCGGGCTTTATATTTTCATCGACTCATAGAATCTTGTTGCTGTGTCATGCTATGCACTATTAAATAGTTTGGGATAGTGGTGCATGTATCTGTGTGTAGAGTTGCTTCTGTTTTTGCATTTGAAAAAAAGAAGAAACCTTAATTCAGATCACTTTCATACCACAAACTGTTACCATGTAGACACTGTATGATAGTGCACATTAATAAGGCCAGATTTTGAAACAAGAGTAAATCAAATTTGCTTTGTATGAAGTGCATGTTAACACAAGTGTGAACGACTGCTAAAGAGAAGTCTTCAGCTCGTGTATATATATGTTTTATGTATGTGTATATATATATACACAGCAAGAAGCCACTATATTAGGTCCACCTCTCTTTCACAGTGCAGCACAGTTTGCTGTGTATGGGGCTACGGAGTCACAGACCAGTCAGAGTGCCATGCTGACCCCTGTCCACCACCAAATGAGTCTGGGCTTCAACATTCCCTTGTTAAGTAAAAGTAAAGTAAAGTGGCCCCTTATGGTCATGCGTGAACACACCACAGCACACAGTGTGAAATTCTTTCTCTGTATTTAACCCATTCGGCAAGTGAAGCAGGGGGCTGCCGCCAACGAGGGGCGCCCGGGGAGCAGTGTTGGGATTTGAACCTACAACCTTCTGACAGCTGCTGCCCAGTCTGAACTGGAGTTTAGACTTTCTAACAGAAAGGCCTCATCAGTCTTCAGTCTTCACTGACACCAACACCTCCAGTTTCATCACACTGAGCACAGGAGCACCACAGGGCTGGGCTCTTTACGCTCCATCTCCAATCAGATCATCAGATTTTCAGATGACCTGATGGTGGTGGGTCTCATCAAAAACGATAATGTCTCAGCATACATGGAGGAGGTGTAAGAGTGGCTGCCTGTTGTAAGTGCAAGACTTCAGGAAATCCAGCACTGCTCCTCCATCTGCCACCACAGGCAGCTCTATGGAGATTAGAAACTTAAGGTTCCTGGGTGTCTACATCACAGATGACCCTAACTTGGTCCCTTAACTCCACCTCCAAAGCCAAGAGGCAAGAGGGCTCAGTAGCATCTGCACTTTTTCTAGAGACTGAATAGAGCAAGCATCCCCCCCCCCTGGACTCTTCTCTTTTCTACCGTCTGGCAAACATTGTCGAAGCTCCCACTCTGGTTGTCACACACACGGGTAATGATTGCCTTCTAGATTCTGATAGAATCCTGACACTGGTTCTGCAAGACTGTGTAACCATTTCATACCACAGGTTATCAGATTCCTGAATGCACATAAATGTCTAGTCCCTGCATAACCAAGTATCATTCTATTGTCCTGCATTACTTTATACTGTAAATACACTCTGGGCTTTCAATGGCACCTGCATTTTACTTTCCGTTTACAGGCACAACAGGCACACGTATGTTCTGTTATTTAATAAGCTAATAATTACCACTCACTCAGTGTGGTTCAATTCTGTTAACGGCTGCTTGCGCAATATCATGCTCGTGGTGCAACACCTGGAAGGTTTACATCCTGTTCACACTATGCAGACATATTGCTGTATTGTCTCTGTCAAAACTTGCACTTTGTTGAATGTTCCGATATATTATATGTGGCCCTTGGAGAAACGTTCTCATCACACTATGTACATGTACACAGTTGCTGATGACAATAACAGTAACTTTGAAGGGGGCCTGGTTTGATGAATCATGTTTTCTCTGACATCATGCGGATGGAAGCTTGTTGGGTGCATGTGCGTAATTTATCCGGGGAAGAGGTGATATGAAGATACGCTTTGGGACGAAGGCGAGGTGGTGGAGGCCGTGTGATGCTTTGGACAATGTTCTGTTGGGAAACTGTGAGTCCTCCATTCACATGGATGTTACTTTGATATGGATCACGTACCTAAATAAACCAAGTACAAGCTTTTTCTTTCACTTAGGTCAGATTTCAGTGCACCTTAACACTTTAATCCAAACTAACCCATTTGGTATTTCTGCGGTCCATGTGTGACTTTTTAATACATATCACTATCAGGTTCTTTTAGTGACATTGGACAGACATGACCATGAAAAATCTCAGTCTGACTCTAATCAGTGCATGAAATGCACATGTAACAGAAGCATCTGAGGTGGATGCTGTTAACTGTGCGGGACTGCACCCCTTTAAATCAAGTCTTTTGTCTTTATACCAGACTTGTTCAATAACACCACATGGCGAGACTTTTATGTTTACGTTTACAACATATAGCAGACGCTGTTATCCTGAGCGACGTACATCAGTGCTCAAGTCGTCTACATCTGTTCTTCATACCTGTAAAGCTAAACCTAAACCAACATCTGCTTTTAACCGAGTTGCTGCCAGCTAAGTTGCACACAAAGAGGCTGCAGCACCAATTACACTGTGCACAGATTGGACTCATTCAACAGGATTTCACAATTAACTGAACGTGGGAAATCATTAATATCAGTGCACTCCAGAGTGCTGCAGCGTCTCTCTTGCTCTCTGTGATTAGCAGTTACCCAGCCGAACGGAAGAACAGAAGAACAGAAGAGTGCTGTTTCCTGTGAGACTTAGTGTGAGTGTGTGTATGTTTGTGTTGAGGCTGATGTGTCTTAGATATGACAGTGCAGAGTGAGGAAGAAACAGAAAAAAAGACTGAAATAAGTTACTGTTTGGTGCTCAAGGTAAGACCACAGCTGATGTGCATAATAAAATGAGTGTGTGTGTGTGTGTGTGTGTGTCATCAGCTTTACATCAGGCAGGTTGGATGAAAGTGCTATTTTTAGGAACTGGGTGCAGAGACCCTGCAGAACTGAGCTGAGAGGGCCCACACAGCTGATGTCTGCACTTTCTTTTTGGCTTAGTCAGTGCTGGGTGTAGCACACACTGCGGCACAGAACTCCATACATTCATGACTAAACCTTGTTACTAATACTAATACGATCAGAGAGGGCTGAAATTAATGATACAGGTTTTTAGGTTAAAAAACAATTTAATATATATATATTTTTGGGCCCAAATCATTTTAATAATAGTTATGATGGTCAGTTTCCGACTATAAAATGCCAATTTTCTTTAAATATTAAGTTTGCATTACAAATGCCAACATTATGACCATTGTTCTCATTAGCATTTGCTTGTTTCTTAATGTTACTCCTACAGATCTTGGGCTAGAACAACCAAATGTAGAGCCTAAACCCATATGAAGTGCTTGTAGTTTTTGACGTGATCAGATGTACAGTTTTCCTAAAGCCATTGTTTTTTCCACACTGAAAGGTATAATGATGATACAGTACACACCTCTCTCACTGACAGAAATAATTACACACTAATTTAGGGCTATTACACAATAATTATACAAAAACACACACACATACACAGACCCTGGAATGCACTTAGACACACGACTAACATAGTAGTTACAAATTCCACACACAAACACACACCCACACAAGCTAAAACCCATGCACACATGCTAATACACAGTATTCAGAAAATGATACATCACAGCCCCCCCAACACACACACACACTTGCAGCTACCAGAGGTACCACATCAAGCACCTAGGAACACCCAAGCAGCCAACTATGATAGCAAACATCTATAATTACCTTAGCAACCACCTAGGAAACTACAGCAGCTACCTAGCAAGACCACAGCAAGCACCTAAAATACCCTCTGTCTGACAACAGCCAAGTAACCAGCAGAGAACTGCTTAGGTGCAGTCACTCTGTGATTCGGTAACAGTTTATTTGTATTATAGTAATGATGTGTGTGTGTGTGGGGGGGGGATTTGTGTTGTTTCTCTGTTTGTTTTTCATTTGTGCACACCCCTCCCCAACTGCCAAAAACACCCCTGCCTCCCATTTCAATAAGATTTTTCAGACCTTCCTGGGCAAATTCTACATTGTGCATCCACGCCCCCCAACCGCCACCCCTTCATTGGAGCACCTGCCTCTCTAAAGATCTCTACAGGCATGCCCTGATAAGAGCTTTGCAGTGCAGCAGCCCAGACCGCAGTGAGGAAGTTGACACAGCTGTTTTTTCTTGGTGTTTGTATTGAGTGTCAAAAGCGATCAGTACCACTTAACCCACTTCTGCAGGGCGCAATTTTTTGGCAGATTTCTTTGCTGCGTCCTACAGGGAGTTTGGCTTGTATAGCTGGTCTGATCTTGCCTGGTTCGGATGGGTTATTGCATAAAGTCATCCCACGCGTCATGTTTTCTGGATGCCTTAAGGGCCCTGCAGATTACCAAAGTGTGTGTACATAAACTCTACAAAGGCAAAGGTAATCCAACCCAAAGGTACAGAGTGACAGCAAATATTTATAAAGTTAAATGGCCCCTTCTAGTCACACATGAAGACACCAGTGTGAATGGTGTGAACTTCTTTCTCTGCATTTAACCCATTCACCAAGTGAGGCAGGGGGCTGCTGCCAATGGGGAGCGCCCGGAGACCAGTGTGTGGGGACGGTACCTTTCAAGGGAACCTCAAAGAGGACAGTAGTAGTTGGGATTCAAACCCACAACCTTATGATTACCAGGACAACTTCCTAACCACGAGCCCACCTATCTGCCCATCTTCAGCTGGTCTGATCTTGCTTGCTTTGGATGGGCTATTTCATAAAGTCATCCCACGCATCATTATCATCTTTCTGGTAAGGAGGTGTTTTAGTATGTTGTTTAGACATGCTTCATAACGCGTTTGCTAAATTTCCCTCGCAGGATTACATTCACTTCTGCCAAATGTCCTTCACGCCAGGCAGATGCAGTTTATCTTCCTGACCTTCCTGATCATCATAAAACTGAGGGCGCAGCCTCAACGCCGGCCTTGAGCCGTCAGCGGCCAAAGTACGTTGACGTATTTGGATTTGCTTTTGCTCAGGTTTGCTTTGCTCAGACAGACATTATCTGACTCAGAGGGAAGAACCTGCCTGAACTGGATGGAACTGGACCCGGGAATATTATCTGCAAAACTCACAGCTCAATACACACATGAAACAGAATCCTAGTATAGGCAAACCAGTTCCATCATGTTTGGGCTGGTGGCTGGGTCAGTGAAACCTTATGCTCTATGAGCAATTTACATGACAGACCAGGGCATCCCATCGTCACTCCATTCCAGGAATCTGTCAATGATCCATAAAATGCTCTTTTTCATAGGTTTCCACAGCTGAACATCAGTTTTTCTTCAGTACCGTAGATGGAATATACTGCTGAGAAGGAAATATGTGTTTTACTAAACTGGGAGTGAAGTTGTGCACAAGTTTCCTCAATGCAGTGTGGATGGGTATGGTTAGGATTGCATAGATATCAATACTGATTCTTATCCTCCACAATTTGGTAAAATAAATAAATAAATAAAGCAATTGCATGATTCAGAAGTTATTTTATTGTGATTTTTGGGCAAATAAGCACTGAACTGTGTCCTGTGTATATGATGACGGAGTAGCATCGCTACAAATGTTCTGATGTGTGTTGGCGAAGGGCAGAGCGTTGCTACGTCCCTCCAGTGATCCAATCCGGCATCTACCGTTTAAAAATGCCAACTATGTTAGAATGCATTAATGCTGCAGAAACACCAACAGCAGAAACACCAGGAGATTCTCCAGATTTCAGTACTGACCAGTCCAGAACCAATTTATTATGGATACTTGCCCCTAGTTTGCACCCCCTCGCCTTTAACCCCCATTGCTCACCAGCAGCTCAACACAGAGTCACACCAAGAATGCTGAGTGTATGTATTAGTTTAGCACCAAAAATCAATATAGGCATTTAATCAATCTGATTTACTCAGAAATCATTTTAACTACGGCAAATATTTTTGGCAGAGAACGCCATTCACGTCGAGCTTGTTTACTGGTTAGTCAAAAAACTAGCCAGTTACATTTGTCAAGTATTTTTCAAAAGGAAACCAGCCATCAAAGTGAAGCGGCCATTGTACCTCAGAGTGAGAAATTTAAGCATAAATGAATACAGCAGTGAGCAATTAGCACTATCTCACGTCTGTAGAATCCTGCCATAAGCAAAACAATTTATGAGTGTCAACACATTAAGTATGCATCAGAACCTGTTGAACTGAGTCTGACCTCAGCATCAGCAATCTCATCGTGTGAGTCAGAAATACACCCTCAGGTACCTTGACGTTAGCATCAAGTTTAGATACTTGAGTTTGTAATTTCTCATTCGGTGTAAAACAATAATGTTGTTTTGTTCCAACATTCCAAAAGTCCAGGGACTACAAACCAAAGAAAGTACTGAGCGGAGTAACAATGTAGTGCGCAGTATGAGACATTCTTGTGCAACATACTAGAATTTAGAACATGGTTCCTGAATCGAGATGCGAGATCAGCAATGGGTCGGTGCCAAAGGTCGAAAAATGAATGGAAACATTCTCAGCAGTTTTGTGGCCTACGGTGAAGTCTAATAGAATGAACGTCACTCTGTCAATGAGAAGGTTTCTATTTTAGATTCTTTTCTAAGTCAGATGTGCATGTGTTGTCTTTGGAGAGATGTCAGGTGACCATGAGTGCCAGAGCATGGCTGGGTCTGGGAGCAGTGCCTTAACACACCAGAGGAACACTTGATATGTTTGTGTGTCCGAGACATCTGAGAAGACGATTCTAGGTGACAAAGAACTGAGACATTTTCTTTCTTCTTCTTGCACACTAGGTCCTTTGAACTTCAGTTTCACTCCTGAATGGCTTGAGAACAGGCCTTTATCTCCTGCACTGCAGGGATGACTGTTATCCTGCCCAAACGGACCTCATTCAACTCCCTGCCTCCCCTTCATTGGTCATGGGCTGAATCCAACACACCTGGGTGGAAAACAGAAAGAAGCCTGCTGTTCTCTGAACTGCCAGTTTATTAGAAACCCAGCAATGCCATTGTATACATATGTTTGGTCATGTGGAAGTCTGGTAAAGCTTTTGTTTCTTGAAGAAGTTCAAGATTGATTTTGATTTTTGGACTTGATTACCATTTTTGTTGTAATATTCAGCCTTTTTCTTCTTCAGTTACTTCACTGACTGTGGGTCCTTAGCTCTCAGGAATTGGGTATTTTGTAGAAATTCATCCCACATCCACATTATAATCTCCTTATCCTCCTCTCGTCCTCCAACATCCTCTCTCACTGTAGAGGAGATATTATAGTGGAGCGATAAATGAGCTTGCTTCATGACTCACAGAAAGACAACAAAGTCTGTAAATGAGATGAAAACCAAAGACAAAACACAGGCAAGCAGAAACAACACAGACATCACGTAGGCATGTCCGTGTAAAATTCAAACCAGGTTTTGAAGGCCCTCAGATTGCTTTCAGAAGATGAAAAAATGGCACTTAGAATCATTAGTCATCCCACAATCTGGTCACTGGACCCACTTTCACATTTCTCCAAGCTACCTTTGGTCCATTTCTCACTTCAGCACTTCACTCATTTCCTACTTGCACCAAACTCATGAATTGGTTATTCTGAATCAGCGGTCTTCCCATCTCGAGAAAAACAAGCCAGGACACTCCACAAAGCCAGGAGAACAATATGTCTTTAGGCCTCATTCTCCTTGACCTGTCAGCTGCCTTTGACACTGTAAACCACCAGATTCTCATTACAGAATGTTGTGGATTGGGCAGTATGCCTGGTTCTCATCCTATCCTCAGGATCAGTCCTGCCAGGTGGCTTGGAATGGATCCCATCTCTCAGCCCCTGCTTAACCTCTTTATTGGAGCTCCTTAGGGCTCAGTTGGTCCACTTCTGTTCAAATCACTGCATCACTGCCTTCTGAAACACAAAATGTTTTTTTTATACTGTCAATGGTAAAATATGGGAAGTTGACAAAGTACAAATTTCAGTGGGAGTTTTCTACGACACCAAAGCTGTGAGAAACGGAAAGGTGAACCAGGACATTACTATCAAGTTATCTGGGGAAAAAAATTTAAAACTCAAACAAGACTATAAATAATAAAAGACGGTAATGAAAAAAGCAGCTCCGACAGAAAAACCTTCTTCTGGTTCGACCCCATGGACACAGTTTTGGGACGACCAGCCAGATGGGATACGCTTTAAAAGTGTACACCTATAGAAAAATGCCTTAGGTCACTGGGATCACATGTCAGTGTCAGGGGTGCTGACAATTCATCACTGCTGTGCTGAGAATGGTCCTCCACTCACATGACATCAGTGGTCCTATGGTGGTCCCTTCTCACTGATGGATGGGAGTATAGGGGGCGGCTGGTAAACTGAGCAGCAAATCTTGGACCACGGTCTGTAACTGTACACAGAACGCATCTATAAGGTACATGCTTCTAGTAACCTGGCGACTCAGTATGTACCATAAAGTTGTGCTGGAACAGCTACTGTAATCGTGCCACAGACCTCTTGCGAGCGTGTTGTGGGCCGACCCTCCCAGCCATAAAGCCAAAGCCTTTTGTGCAGAAACCCCATGGCCATGAGCAATTATACTGGAGCAATGAATAAGCGCGAACAAAAGGGGTGACGTGACAGATGGGGGGAGCTGCGATCTGAGAAGAGGAGAATAAATGAGCTGACACAGTAGTTACTCAGAACAATGAGCCAACACAGGAATCAGTGTCTGACCTTTGTCTTGTCCAGGCCCTGCATTTGATGTTTAAAACAAAGGTCGTTTATTAAGACTCGTCTGCTCTGTTTCAGTATGTTCTTCAGGCTATTTTCCTCAGCCGGCAATGACCAAGCAAACTGTAGCTTCTGATTCAGCAGCTCTGTTAACAGTAAACGGTGCCTGGCAGGGTCCTGTTCTCTTAGGCTAATTCTGTAGCCTCATCCTTTATCCTAAAGGGATTTTGGCTCGGGTGGCTGCATGAGAACCAAGCTGTGCTAACTGTGTATTGCTGCGTAAACCAACGCAACAGGCACATGCAGG
Organism: Hydrocynus forskahlii; assembly: GCA_037974365.1. Lineage (NCBI taxonomy): Eukaryota > Metazoa > Chordata > Actinopteri > Characiformes > Alestidae > Hydrocynus > Hydrocynus forskahlii. The sequence continues at coordinate 705 of JBBPCX010033246.1, read as the reverse complement.
GGCACGGGGGCTTTAGGTGCTCAAATACCTGCCCATGTGACCCTTCGGACCCTTTTCTGGAAGAATAGTGCCCCAAATACTTGGACTTGGTCTCTCACCCCTCCCCCAGGCGTCGAAAGTTTTTTGCCAACCTCCCCTTCCCCCATTAAACAAAAATTTTATGCACTTGATAACATTTAATCTATTAACACCCGCTGCCTTCCTTCATTTCAGCACCTTCCCCTCTTAAAGCCTCGGCACATTCCTGGAATCCAGCCTGTATGTTTTGCCGGATGCCTTAAATGCCTCAGCCAAGACCTAAACGTGTATGAGAATAAAAAACGGATCTTGAGGCAGGCTGAGTCCCCTTTCTATTGTCTTTCGTATGTGCAACGATAGGTCACAACAAGAATTAAAATACACGTCACTGCAACTTGATTTGATGATGAGACAAAAGCTCTTTGATGTTTTAGAGTATAGGGAGAACAAAAACAATGTATGGTTGGTGCAAAAATTCTATTTTCTGCCATTTAATCTGTCTTATCTTCATCATACTGAGGAGATTAAATGAAAGAAATGGAAACAAATGTTTTACTGACAGGCTGCAAAGAGCCTAAAGACACAAGGAGCCTAGATAAAGGAGTTCCACCAACTCAGCATTCAGCACCACCAGTATACTGATCACCGCCTGATCATCTGGAATCATCTGCTCCTGGTTCTTCACTG
>JBBPCX010033235.1:0-15943 GCA_037974365.1 Hydrocynus forskahlii | reverse complement strand
TCTGCATTTATAACCCATTCACCAAGTGAAGCAGCGGGCAGCCAGGAACACAGCACCCGGGGAGCAGAGTGTGGGGACGGTAACTTCCTCAGACGTGCGTAGCAGTCTTGGGAATCAAACCCACGACTTCCTGATCGCAGGGTGAACTCCATAAGCACTAGGCCACCAGCATGATTGCCACTTTAAAATCCTCATTACACTATTTGGGGCAGCTGGTGGCCTAGTGGTTAGGGCGTTCACCCTGCGATCAGGAAGTCGTGGGTTTGATTCCCAAGACAGCTACGCACCTCTGAGGTACCCTGAGCAAGTTACCTTCCCCACACACTGCTCCCCGAGCGCTGTGTTCCTGACTGCCCGTTGCTGCACTTGGTGAATTGGTTAAATACAGAGGAAGAATTTCATGCTGGTCACACTGTGTGCTGACAGAATGTTCACTTTCACTTCACTTTCACTTTCACATCCTAAATACCCCACTGCACTATTTTGCACCAGGCATCCTATTGATATAATATTGAAATAATAAACTTTTCAAATGTTATTTTATCTTATTATTTGACTTACTTTCTACTTTTTTCTATTTCGTATTTTGTACTTTTTAAATTTTTCTGTCTACTTATGTTCATGTAAAGTTGGAGGGGAAGTATTTCATTACGGTTAATGATGCTGCATTGTTATCCATATAGACAATAAAACTTGAAACTTGAAACTTGAAACACTCTAACTGGGACAGAATGGAAGTTCTGGTTTCCTGCACATTAAGCCTATCACCATTGGAGATCCTTTTGAATCTAGGCTTTAGGGTTAATCTGGGTCTGGGAACTGGCCATACATGTAATGAGTGAATAACATTATGGTCCAATGGACCAGAAAAATGGGTTGGGATGTCATGAGATGGATGTATAATTCATGAAATCTGTATCCTCTTTCCAAAGGGTGTTCAGATCTTCGTTTTATTCACCTTAAGAACAACCTTCTTCAAGGAGAAGTTCCTCATCTGCAGGAAGTCCATTCCCTCTCCTGACCTAGCCATGCATAGGAAGAGCTACCTGCTGTGGTCCATCAGGGGGGAAAACAGTCATGAAAGCTACAGGTCCATAGACTTCGACCTTGATGATGAGCAAGGGATGAACGGCACTGCCAAGAGGAGGGGAGATCCAGTGTAACACATTCCAACTTTTATTGAAACCACAAATTTTCTCAGGAATTCACTGATTCTTGGTTGGTGAGAGAATGCAAGTCAACCATGCCCTGTTTTCCTGGAGAAGAAACGCTGTGACTTCTTCAGTCCATCCCTGTAATACTACTGGTCACACAAGTCAGACATTCAATATGTCCAGAAATTTGTAGTTACTTGCTCATCCAGCGTTTCTTCTGAAACAAAGCAAATGAATAGTGGGAGTTAGTCCCTCCTTGAGAGCTTCTCCTCTTGGAATGATACATTAGGTTTTGGTACATTGCTGTGAATATTTGATTGCAGCCTTGAGAACATTAATGAGTCCTGATGTTTGAAGATGATCTGGATAACAGTTGGATGGAGTTCCATTTTCAAAGGAAACCCGGAAAAACCAAGACATAAATCTGATGATCTCATTACAGTGGCACCTGTGAAGGGGTGGGATGTATTAGGCAGCAGATGAAGAATCAGGTGGTTTTAATGATACTGGCACTGAAAATATAGCAAATATGAGCAAAAAAATGAACATGTAGTTGCTATTTGTGCACAATGTCACCGTCGGCTTGCCCAATGCACCTAAAACACCCAATGTTTACACAGTTGACCCAGTCAGTAGTAGTCATGCTGACAACTGTTTCATATTTATTAAGTTTTATGGTCGTGAAATCTGACACCAATAAAAAGTGTCCTTGATTCTACTGGTTATAATGATTGTACTTATACAGTTTAGCACCAAACATCTGGAAATCTGCTGCCTGACCTGAGTGGTAACAAGTAATAATAATAATAATTAATGCTGGGCAAATTTTTAATGCTGATTAATCGCATCGCTAAACTCAAAATTAAAAAATGAATTCAAAAGTAGTGTATAGCACACTTTTATTTTTAAAGAACTGCTGTATGAACAAAAGTGCAATAACATTTGGTTTGGTTTGCAAACACTTTAAACAAATAAGGGGCTTTTTAACAGCAGTGTCCCTTTCTGTAACTTAAACATTATTGTAATCAAATCAAATATAAAACCAAAGCTATTTGCCCCTGCTGGGCGTTCATGTTTTATCTAGTTTATTATAGAAAAACAAGTTCCCCTCAGAGTCCAGAGCCCCGATCAGAACATTATAACAGGCCCCTTCACATTTATAATCTGTTCTCTGTTTTTTTGAACAGGTTCCAGCAGAGGCCTATGTTTATGGAAATTTGCATTGCTACGGCAGAAAGTGGACAGTAAGGTAACTTGAAAGCAGCAAAACAATAGAGTAAAAGCTACACAACAGTATACTATAAAAAACACACTATACAAATAATACAATAATATTTATATAGACATTTGTGTGTGTGTAAATATGTATGTGTATATAAACCTATATAAGTATAAGTATGTGTATAATTCAGCTCTCTTTGTCCGTACAAGTTGTCGTAAGGGTTTCAAATTTAGGGTCAGTTAGAGTCAGGTCTCAAAGCTGTGGCTACGGGACGAGTTCGTGTTTCATTCACCAAAAATCTCCTTATCTCTTCGGATTAAACAATTAAGACTGTTACTGTGTCTTGAAGGCTCATATATGTAAATGAGCTTGATTCAGATTGGCTGCCCTGTATTGTGTCTCAATCGACAGGCACTCTGAGCTGAAATACTCTTTAGAACCTCAGAGTGAGTGGGTGTGGCTAAACTGCTGTAGGCAGAATACATAGAAATAAACTAGGATTTGTAATATCACAGAAAAAATGCCTGTTGGAACTAAATTATGCACAAACTGTATGGGAAATTGTTTTTTTTCATGATGTGGGCCCTTTAATGCGTAATTACAGCACTGAACATGTTGGGGGGGAAACAGTGTCAGTGTTGATCGGGTCTTCAGACTTTTGCATACGACTGTTTTCAACCGTTTCTAGCGCCAGGCGTGAAACTCAAAGTCAGAACTGTTCACAGTGGAGATGAATGGAACCAGGCGTCTGCTTCAAAAAAAAAAAACCTTTCAAATAAAATGATTCTGTGTACTTATGAATGTGCTAACAGAGTTTTGAGAAGAATTAGACTTAAAACTCATTCATGGTGGAGGGATACATGCAGGGCGATGTAAGACAAAATAGTCCCCAACGAAACTGATTTAGTTCAGATACACCACTGTTTTACCACCATAAAAACTCTCAGAAGACACATGGATGTTCAGTGGGGGTCCATATAAATAAAACATTAAAATTTTCTACCGGAGATGTCTGGTTCCATTTACCACCATAAAAGAAATCTTGTGGTTTTCTATCACGAGCGCAGGGCTCATTTGAATGGCTTTTCTTGTTTTATTTGTCCAGAATCAACACAAGTGGTCAAGCCGGGGAATGCAAATGATGGCGTGATATTTTTTTATGCCAGATATCACAGGCAGGGCGTGAGCGCGCAGATGATCTGAATAACAAAGCCTTTGTTTGTTTTTTCCTTTAATATCTATTTATTTGTTTTTGAGAACCTTTTTCAGGTTGCTGAGAGGCATGACTCGACTTATAAGGTTGTTTGTACCCCCGTTGTTATTCTTCCACGTTTGTCGGATTTGGTAATAAAGCCTCGTGCCATACGGCGTGGGTCATCCCAGTTAAATGCACTTTTACAGTACCAGCGGTCTTTGCGGGATGGTTATGAAGTTCAGAAACTTCAGGAATGCTTTCAATTAGGCCTCGGCCGACATGTGACTGCATACGGTCTGGAATGTGGCTGCTTTTGACTGTTAGCTTTAAACAAACAGAATGGCGGGGCCGTCAGCATGTGTAATATTGACATTAGTAAATGAAATGTGACCGCCTGCCCCCCTGGGCCAAACCCCGACACGCTCTCTCTCCAGACTGGGGATGAGGTAGCTGGATTTGAGCAGTGCGGTTGTTGGGTATGGGAGGAATCTTGGCATTTGTGTGTGTATTAGTGTGTGTGTATGTGTTCAACATCATGCAGCTCCTAAGAAGCCTGTTTTGCACTGTTTGTTGTTTTACCTGCTCTTCCGTTGCAGACGTTGACCTCACACTTGTCCGTCTGAAGGATCTGACCACTCAGTCAACACATGAAAACAGTCCTTTATGCTAAAGCAGGGGCGCTCAGATCCGTTGTTCAGCACAGTTTGCTTGTTCCCCTCCTGACCAGGTGAGTTGAAACAAGTGTTTTTCCCAAAATGTGCGGGTCCAGATTCAGATGTGGGCCAAGAGATTATTACTGGTCATCTTAAACCTAAGAAGGCGCAGTTACACTCACTGACCACTAGAGGGTGCTCACACACCATCACATGTGAGCCTATAGGCCTTGCTTCTTGCCACAGGTACACATTTTTACTTGTACTGTGGACACTGAGTTTTAAAAGCTAAGTGGGATTGTCCAGTTAGGTCCAGCATGATTGGAAGCTTCAGTTAACAGCTGCTCATTGAGAGCCAGCAAACTTCTACACTCAAAAAAATCATGGACATCTATAAAATGGGAAAAGATCAGGCAAAACAACAGCTTTTGCTGTTTTTAGCAACAGTACTGTGCAAAAGTCTTTGGCACCTATGCAAATCGTTTAAAGCCATTTTTCTGTGTGTGTGATAAAGCGTCTTTCTAATAGCACAGTTAAAACTAGAATAAGTGCAAACAAACAAAAAAGTAAAAATTACCAGGATTAGCTCTGTGTGTAAAAGTAGTTGATATTGTGAGCTGGTGAGGAGAACACAGGTTCGGTTCCAGATTCCTCCTCGGTTCCTCCAGCCATTGTTTGGGCTTGTAAAACTCCATCAGAAGCTCCTGGTTTAATTTAATAAAGGACTGATTGAGTTTAACCAGGTTTCTGATGAAATTACAGTAATACTGGACTTCCACAAGAACTCACTGATATACTGAACAGAACATCACTATTTACGGTAGAATGTTACTTGTATTTATTGTTAGTTTAATTAATTATATTTAGTAATATTCTTGTGAAAAAAACACACTGCTCACCTAAAGAATAAATAATATTTTCATTGGAGCCTTAGACTTTTGTACAGTACAGTCAGTAGCATACCTGTGCCCAGCATGTATATTTGAGATTTAACAGATGTGTTTGGGCAAGCATTTCTTCACAAACATGACATGACTCACTGAATACATTTAGAGTAAGAGGGAGATTCGACTTATGACACCTGTCATGTTGTAATGGCATGTTCTGACATGGTTATGTCAGTGTTAGGTAGCGGGGTTCTAGCAAAGTGAAGTGTTACCATGTCAAAACACGTGTTCTCTCACTAGTTGCTGGGCATCATTTTGGATGTCTTTGCATGCCACCACCCACCAATTTTCATGGACTGGATAAAACCCCCAAAAGAGCACAAGCCAGATTTGATCAAACTGAATGGGTCAAATGCAATCTAACAAGAGAATTGAATTCACAAAATATTTTACTCCAAATGAGTACTCAAACCCCCTCTCATGTGAGCCTGTAGGCCTTGCTTCTTGCCACAGGCACACACTTTTACTGTGGATACTGAGTTTTAAAAGCTTAGTGTGACTGTCCAGTTAGGTCCAGCCTGATTGGAAGCATCAGTTAACAGCTGCAACTTCTACATTTAAAATAATCACTGACATCTTTCAAAATGGGAAAAGTTCACACAAAACCACAGTTTTTACTGCTTTTAGCTACAGTACTGTGCAGCTGGCGGCCTAGTGGTTAGGGCGTTCGCCCTGTGATCAGAAAGTCGTGGGTTCATATGCCAGGACTGCTAGTGGCACCACTGAGGTTCCCTTGAGCAAGTTACCCTCCCCACACACTGCTGCCCGGGCGCTGTGCTCTTGATCGCCTGCTGCTTGATTCAGTTTGGGCGGCCTTCAGGCTTCTTGGTTCCCCAAATAGAAGGTGGCATGGTTTTCCTGGTTTTCTCGATAGTAACCCATTACTTTTTCCCATCACCATTATTTGTTATGCAGTGTTTTCCTTGTGCGCTGCTTGGAAAGTGTCATTTCGTGCTACAGAGAGTCAGCTGTTGTCTTCTTACTGGCCTGGCCTGGAAAAAAGATAATTTAGGCCTTGTTCCAAACAGCATCTATAATGTTTACTACTTCATTACATGGGTTTACTGTAAAGGTCCTCTCTGTGTGTGTGTGTGTGTGTGTGTGTGTGTGTGTGTGTGTGTGTGTGTGTTCTGGTTGGCATGGAGCAGGTTCTCAGGCTACATGCTGGCCTGGAGGGTTCTGAGAACAGCTGACGTGACGCTTTTGTTCCTTTAATACGCACATGTTCGCTTTTACTACAGGAGTCATTAGACTCTCCCCTCTGTGACCTCCTGTCTCTCTCTCTCTCTCTCTCTCTCTCTCTCTCTCCCTCTCCTCTTCCACTCTTTCCTGGACTTCTGTGTCAGCACCACGTTCTGGGAAGTATCCGATGCGTCCCTGTGGTCTCAGTCCGTGGGTGTAAGTGTCTTGTTAGTGACTCGTTAAGGGTTCATTAATATCCCGGTAGTCAGGTTTTTGCTGCCCATCACTCATTTCCTGCAACACAATCAGGCCGTGCCTGCTCCATCTACCCAGGAGTGCCAGACTGGAGTCAGCCCCCTGGAGCCAGACACACCCACCAGACAACTGCTGATCTCAGGGACTTGTTTCAAAAGTGAAGACCTTGCGGAAAAAGGGTGCAAAATGAAAAATCCTCAGTGCATCTGCTAAAAATAGGCATTATCTTGGCTCAGAAGAAGACTGATGCATGTCATGCCACCACCCACCAATTTTCATTAATTTCTGTACCGGATTAAATCCCCACAGTAGCCCAAGCCAGATTTGATCACACTGAATGGGTCAAATCCAGTCTACCAACTTGAAGGCCAATTCTTAGAACAGAATTGAATTTTTGAACATATTTTACCCCAAATGAGTACTCGAACACCATCACATGCGAACCTATAGGCCTTGCTTCTTGCCAAATGTACATATTTTTACTTATACTGTGGACACTGAGTTTTAAAAGCTAAGTGTGATTGTCCAGTTAGGTCCAGCATGATTGGAAGCTTCAGTTAACAGCTGCTCACGGAGCCAGCTAACTTCTATAAAATCTATAAAAATGTGAAAAAGATCAGACAAAGTTCCAGCTTTTGCTGTTTTTAGCTACAGTACGCTGCAGCTGGCGGCCTAGTGGTTAGGGTGTTCGCCCTGCGATCAGAAATTAGTGGGTTCATGTCCCAGGACTGCTAGTGGCACCACTGAGGTTCCCTTGAGTAAGATACCGTCCCCACACACTGCTCCCCAGGTGCTGTTGTGGGTTAAATACAGAGAATTTTGTGCTGTTCACACTGTGTGCTGTGGTGTGTTCACGTATTACAAAAGTCTTTGGCACCTATTCAAAATGTTTAATGCCCTTTTTCTCTGTGTGTGATAATTCATGTCTCTCTCTGCTGGCAAAGTGAACATTAGAATAAATCCAAACAAATAAGAAAGCCGTACAAGTATCAAGATTAGTTCTGTGTGTAAAAGTAGTTGATACTGTGTGAGCTGGTGAGGAGAACACAGGTTCAGTTCCAGATTCCCCCTCGGTTCCTCCAGCCGTTGTTTGGATTGTGAGACTCCATCAGCAGCTCCTGATTTAATTTAATGAAGGACTGATCAAGTCAAACCTGGTTTCTGATGAAACTACAGTGATACTGGACTTCCACAAGAACACACTGATATACTGACCATAACATCACTATTTACTGTATAATGGTGTTTGTATTTTTTCTTTTTCATTTTATTTAGTATATTTTGTTAGTTCTATGCAGTCTGCAGTCACAACATTTAAGTTATGATCAACTACTATATAAAAATGACCTGCAATTAACAGTCAAATGACTTTGTTTTGTTTTAGAAGTACAAGTGCAAATTGGCCATTTTTTCCGAGCTGATAAAGCTGGTTCACAATTTAGTCCTAAATAACCAAAGGCACTTTTGTATCGTGTTTTGATGTTCCAGTGTATCTCAGCCCGGTAACCGTGTTTCTGATTCAGTTCTTTCCACACAGTTTATGGCTGGTCGTCGCAAAACCGCGTCCATGGAGTCTTGTTTTAATTTTTTCTCGGCGTTCTTTTTCCATGTGATGAATACCGAACCCAGATAACTTGTTAGTGATGTCCTGGATCACCTTCACGTTTTTCACAGTGTTAAAGATACATTTGTTAGAGTCGCAGAGAACTCCCACTGAAATGTATCTGCAGCCCAAATAAACAGTCATGCTTGTGCTTTGTCAGCTTCCCGTCTATGTCAAAAATACGAGGTCCTCTTTCTAAGTCTGTCTGTTGTCATGACAACATTTTAACCAATCAAAAAGCAGTGATGCAGTCAGCCCTGACGTTGAGCAGCTCAGATTTGGCTCGGGTTCGGGTAGCTTTATTCGTAATAGAAAATAATTTGTTCACAGTACACCAACATAAGCTCCTGAATCTTCTCGTCTCTCCACTTAGACATTTATGTCCAATGTCTGGTCAACTTGGATAAAAGCACACTAACGTGAACAGACTGATCTACTCCACAATAACTGCTCCACCAGACTGAGCTACCACAAAATACAGAGTGTGGTTCTGGCCCTCTAACTTTGTGTGTCTAGAATGACTGACGTGCTGTTCAAATCACTGACGTGTGCCTGCTGGTTCTGACCTGTTCTCCATCCTAGGGAAAGGTTCTAAAACAGTGTGATGAAACTGCGATTACAATAACCAGAGCTGAATGAGGTGTAGCTAGCAGTGATTCAGCATGTGAAGGGAAGCTGACCTACCTTACCCTGCGCTCTGTGGGTTTTGTTTCTTGACAGTAACAGTCATCAGGTTGGAAATGCAATGATTAATGGCGGATGAGGGTTACACCAAGCACACCGTGGGGCATCACCCATCCTGTTGTGTCACATCCCGTTTCAACAGTGTTTCGCTTTATTTAATTGAAAAGGCATGGGTTACTGATCACTGGCGGAATGCATTTACCACAATTTACCACCGGTGACTTCAGTCACTTTTAAAAGAAATAGGATCTGGAAAGTCCTCTAGATCATCACAAAGGCACACTCATGATCTCATGTTACACTCAAAGCAAATTCCCCATCTCATGCTCCTTCAAAACACAACAGTCTGTTGCCATGGTGTCCCCTCTGCCTGTTTCCCAGATCACTGAAAGTAAGGTGCGTGTGGTTATGGTGGTGGTGGGGATGTGGGGCGGTGGGGGGCTCTGGAGAATCCATGGCCCTGCGCCTGTCCCAAAGCATGGAGGGGCACAAAGCCATCAGCCCATTCCAAAGCCTTAAGAGTAACTGAGCAATCAAAAGGAACACAGTTCTATTATTCTATTGACTATTGCTCAATTAATTGACTAATCGAATCCATGCCTTTCGCTGTTTCCTGTCTTTTTCCTCTTCCTTTCCCCCAAATACACAAAACTGTTGGTTCTTTCGAGAACCTAAAAAAAGACATAGTCATTGTCATAGCTGTTAAGAAACACACAAACGTATAGCGACTGAGATGTTCTAGATTCCAGGAACAGGCCTGAATGGACTAATGTGTTTTAGCCCACATGCTAGTCCCAGAGCCTTGAGAGAAACAAAAATTCTTCAATTCTTCCTAGATCCCAAAGAGAGAGACAGAGCCATTCGCTTGTTCCAGAGCCTAAAGAAAAACATACAGGATGTTTCAGTCACCCCAGAGAGACAGACACCTAAATCAACTTGTCCCTAGAGAAAAGTCCTAAAATGTGTCCAGTACGTTTTGAGACTCAGAAGAGCCTTGCCACTTTTGGTCCCAAGACCTAAAGAGACACTCTAACCAACCCACTGGGGAATCTTGCATATTTGAACAGGAAAATCACCGAATTGTGCTGTTGTCCACTTCCACTTCTTTTTTAGAAATAATTTCTAGAATGTGACCAAGATGTTCAATTCTGGAGGGTAAATTCACTGTGTTGCAAGAGAGTGCCTCTTTCTGTCCTAAAATCTAGAGAGATACACAAAATCCTTAAATCTATTACAGATCTTAGAGAAGGGCACTAAAGAAGAATCAGGTATATTTAGGGACATTACCTAACTCTGCAGAAACCATCCTGCAATTATTTATGTCTGTCCTATAGCCCAGAGAGACACAAACATTTGAACTTATTCCAGATCCTACAAAAAGGTCCTAGAGAGTGACCAAAGGCCAGAGGGAACTTGCACTTTTTGGCCAATTCCAGGATCAAGATAGACACAAGATAGACACTATTCAAGAGCCCCGAGAGACAAAAATCCTTCAACCTACAGGGGAGTTTCAAAGAGTGGACAAAGCCTAGAGGGAGCCTCTATCTGATTCACTGGTAAAAGAGACAAGAGTTAAAGAGTTTAAGCTCTTGATTCTTGATCCCAGAGAGAAGCCCTGGTGATTGACCCAAACATTTTAAAGCCTGGAAGGAATGACCCATTCTTGCCATGGAGTGACCAGTGGAGGGAAAATTGCTGTTTAAGGCTTATATTCTAGGGGCAAAACAAACACGGCTTTCAGCCCATCTTTAGCAGGACACGCTCAAATTAGCTTGTTCCCAAGGCTTAAAGAAAGTTCCAAATCTGTCCACCTGCTCCAGATCCCACAGAGAGACACAGCAAGAGGGAGGACAGCAAGAGACACACATCTTTCAGCCCATTAGAGAACAGACAAAGACGGGGGGGATAAAAAGTGGGGGAATAAGGGGAAATAAGCTCTCCTAGATGCAGGGGAGCTCTTAGGTATGCTGGGAAACACTGCTCTACAGGTGTGTGCGCTCATATGCATGCTTAAGCCTCACCTAGGGACTTCTGACTTCACTGTATGTGAACGGAGGTTTCCAGATGCTGCAGTCATTCATTCCATCTCTCTCTCCCTCTCTCTCTCTCTCATTGCTCATGGAAAGCTTCATTGTTTTGTTTCATAGCAATCACTTAATGCAGCCAAGAAAACACACAGAGCATGTTTGATGTCCCAACTGTTCAAATTCAGATCAGCACAGAACTGAACTAGTCTTAAAGAGACAGAGGTTAATTTTACACAACTGATCTGTAAGTTACATTCAGTTTGAATTACACCAGGTTTGTCCACATTGCTGCACAACTTAATTGAGATTATTCGTAGTCACTGATAGAGGGTTTGACGTGAAACACTTCATTGTAAAGATATCTTTACAGTGGTGGTGAATGGTGTCTCCAGCTGTCTCCAACAAAAACAATTTATTCACTGCTGAACCCCGGTGAAGCTTCACGTGTGTAAAATAGTGGTGAATAGAACTAAATCAGCATCGCTCCACAATGAATAGGTTTCGTTTTAGGTTCAATGGCTTCCTTACTCTGGTAAAACATCTCGGGCATCAGGCGGTGCAACCATAACCGTTTCATGGAATAACTTTCTGAGAGGGAGTTTTAGAAGCAGATGCCTGGTTCCATTCACCACCACTGTGAATGATTCTGAGTTTGTGAATTCCTCAGCATTTAAACCCAAACCCACTGTGAACAATTAACCAATTAATTATACAGTTTGGTGATGCGTTCATGTCAAGAGTATAAACCAATGCAGGATGGATCCGAATGGTGAGGTTGGTGACAATAAAAAATCTTGGCATGTTCATGGATGGAGATCTTAGTTTTAGTGACCACATTAAAATGAGAAGAAAGTCAGCATGTTGACACTTTAAAAAAGTGCTAAAGTTAGAGATTTGGTGTCCAAACAAGACTTAGAGAAACTGCTCCACACCTTTACTAACTGCTGGGTTGACTATTGCAACGCTCTCCTCACTGGGATTCCCCAAAAGTCCATAAGAGCTCCAGCTCATTCAAAATGCTGCTGCCAGAGTTCTAACCAAAACCATGAAAAGAGAGCACATCACTCTAGTTCTCAGGTTCTTGCAGTGACTCTCAGTTCGGTACAGAATAAACTTCCATGCGTTACTCGTCGTATACAAGTACCTAAATCCATCTCCGATATGTTTGATGTTTGTGATCCTAGTGGGTCTCTCAGATCTGCAGGAGCTGCTCAGCTAGTGGAGAAAAGATCTGAAACTAAACCTGGTGAAATGGTGTTTATCCACTATGCTGTCCAACCAACTGCCCACCAGAATTAGACCTGCACCAACTGGAGCTTTAAAAAGCAGCTAAAACTGCACTTCTGCACTCCTATTGCACTTTTAATCTTCTTTTATTGATTTTTTATGCTATCTTTTATTTCTTTTCTTTTCTTTTTTTTACTTTTAACTTTATTTTTATGCATCCTAATTCATGATTTTTACTCTATTCCTGCTAAACACATTGAATGACTGTTGTGTATGATAATGGACTGTTTTAATAAACTTGACTTGGTCAAGCTGAACCCTCGCTCTGCTTCTGAAAGCTTCAGCCACAGGACAGGAGGGTCCAAACGCTTCCCAGTGTCACTAAGCAAACACTATTTAATACGAACCCATAAAGTGCAACTTAAGATGAAGCAAACACTACGCTCCTTTAAGAGTCTGGGCTAATGGTGACCTATGGCCTATGAGTCGTGGTCAGACTCCAATAACGTGCATGTGTGTGGATCAAAGGGCACTGTGAGCAAGCAGTGGTACCACCAAACACTTTTACCAGATGGGCAATAGTCAGTAGGTGTGTCTGTACTTAGACATTGACTGCAATTGCCTCACACCTCCAGGGTTAGGGGGTTTGAATCCGGGTCCTGACCTCGTGTGTATGTGTGGAGTTTGCAGGTTCTCCGGGGTCTCTGGTTTGTCCCACAGTCCAAAGACATGCGTGTCAGGTGAATTGGGGATTCTAAATTGACTGTAGGTGTTTGTGTGTGTGTGTGTGTGTGTGTGTGTGTCCTGTGGTGGGCTGGCTCCCTGTCCAGGATGAGTCCCTGCCTCATGCCTGTTGACCCTGGGATAGGATCAGAGTACCCCCGACCCTAGTAAGGAATAAAAGGTTAAAGAAAATGAACAAACTTTTTCAGCAGTTCGTCCGTGGCACCAGGTGGGGTAGTCAATAAGCCTCGGACACCCATGACCCTGTGAACTAGTTGTCCTTATTTTGACCACTGCATACCATGAATTCCCTAGAGATGCTCAGACCCAGTCGTCTAGCCTTCACAGTTATCCAAATCAGAATCAGAATCAGAATCGGAAAACTTTACTGATCCCGGAGGAAATGGCTTATGCTACGCCTGCACAGACGCACAGAGACAAAATTGAGTAGAACTGAATTCCTTTATTGTCATTGTACAGAGTGCAATCAGAAACAACATGCAACTTGAAAAAATTTAGAATGTCAGTATAGTGCAAATGGTATGTAGAATGGCTCAGATTGTGCAGTTATTATGCAAGACGTATTACAATTCTATAATCATATATATTATACATTATGTGTTACATATATTACATTCAATATATATTATGCTACTAATACAAAGACAAGAAAAATAAAAAATAAAATAGTCAAAATAAAACTCCCACAAAATGCTGTATACACAAAAGTCGGTGGTCAGTAAGTGAGGTGGATATGAATATTATAGATGACTAAATAATAATAAGTACTTAAAATATGCTTAACCCTACCTTAATTTACCCGTGAAAATACTCCAAACCCCTTCATTTGAATTAAGTGGCCATTACCGACCCCTTAATTTTACCTTCAAATTAGATTTAAGGCATGAGTGTGAAACCCCTTAATCTTAAATTTTACATGTTAATTCAGGAGGTTCTATTATTTAAGGGGCAAATTTTAAATTTTTTTCCCTTCATTTTCCTTCATTTCCTGTATGGAAATTAAGGTCAAAACTACGGTCATTTTAAGGGGTAAAATTAAGGCTTTTGATCTCGTAGTGTGTGTTGCTGGAGTTGTTATATACAGATGGGCTACTATATATAACAATACATGCTAATAATGTCAGTGTTAGCCACCTAGCTTTAGCAACTATTTACAAAGTGTACATCTGAAAATCAGAGCAAGTCCTGATTCATGTATTAGTATGTAATAAGGCTTGGTGAATTTGTCCTCACCTGGAAGAGAGGACAGTTTTTGTAACTGCTAGCGTGTTTATCTGAATGTGTGTTCAGTTTCACTGCAAGTTACTCCGTGCTAGCCCCTAAAGGTGTTACTGCACCCCTTCAAAGGAACAGCTTTCATTGTTTGGCCCACAATTTGGCGAAAACCAGATCACAATATTACCCCAATGAAGGCTAACTGGAATTTAGTAAGCTTTGTTATTACTGAATTCATGGCATGCAGCTTTTTGTACACACACCTTGAACCTTCTCCAGACTATCCCTATATGATCCAAACCTGATTTTGAACATAAAAAATTATCCCGAATACGGCCCTGTCAGGTTTGGGGACAGTGACGGTGGGTGGCCGCTAGAGGCCGCCCTTGTTTAAGTTTTGTATTTAGATTTTGTGTTTTAAACTTTTATTATGACATGGTGATGGGTTTCTTGATTATAGCCATGGCTGGTAGGTTATGGAGTAATGATTGTTTGTGTTTGTTTATTGGTTGGAGGTTTCGAGTTGTAGATACTTAAGGGGTGGTGTTTCTAGTTGAGGCGGTCGGTCAACCGTCGTGATGGTTTTTGGGTTTCTCCTGTCTCCTTTTGGTTTATCTGAAGTCCTGTATATGGCCCTCGCGCCAGCTTTTGTTTTTTTTTTAAATAAAAGTATTGAGCATGAACATCAGAGTCTGCATTTGGGCCTGTCCTTTCTCGGGAGATATGGAACGACATGACAGCCCCGATTCCTTTCGGGCTCTGGTGAGACCTCCCTCGAGGCGCCAAAGTCTGTCATATTATGGGTCAGATATCAAAGAATATCCAGAAATTGCATTACATTGCTTTGTTTTTATCCACAAAAAAATCTTCAGTTCTCGCATACAAAAAGAGTACAAGCAGCATGACTGAGAGCGTGGTGTCCCAACAAGTAGAATGTCTCATCACCCTGAATGTTCAGAAATGGCCCTGGGTGTGGATCATGGATGGCTTAAGCCAACATAGCTTCTTGTTTACCTTCTGTGGGGGCACAAACAACTTTAGAGATTACATGCTGCAGAACTCAAGGCCTTCACTGATGAGCTTGCAGGGACATAAACAACCACCAAATTTCAGCTCTTATGCTGATAGATGCTTGATATTCTAAGAGGTTTTGCTTCTGTATAAAGTATTGGAGTGTTGGAAAAGGATTGGAGAGGTTTATAGACCTGATCCTCTTTATAGGTACTTTTCCTTGGCGTTGGTTTTTGGCTAGACCACTCTGGTAAAAGCAGTAAGAGCACATCTCACAGGGGTTGGGGCTGTGAACGGCTGGCTAGGGAGATGAAGGGCTTACTTAAAATCCAGTGCTGTTGGCTGGACCATCCATCACTCACAGTCCAGAACCACTGCTGTGAGTCTTACTGAGTCTTTGGAAAAGGCGACCGGCTGCTGCAGTCCATGGATCAGGCAGGCTAGCTGTTGAGGGCCATTTCAGCACCAGATAATCTCTCCCTCTGACAGAACTGTGCTTCCTAAGGCCCTCATAAAGCCCTAGGATATACAAGCAAGTTTAGGTCATGATGAGGGATGACTGCTCTATGTTCCACATCTGCTTTATAAAGGAAGCATTTTAAGAAAAAATGTACAATTTCCTTCTCATCCCAAATATTGTTAATCAGTCACTGTGAGGGGGAATAGGGGATGTCAACACGAGAAGCACGAATCCATACTGGAAGAACAACAAATGGTAAATTGTCCTCATACAGCAAAACAGCTCCGTATATGGAAGTTCCCCCGGTGTGTGTTGGTGCTCGAGGTGTCAGACGTCATGCTGAGCTTTGTTTGGTGTTCCTGTG